>JAQQAE010013944.1:0-12565 GCA_029823295.1 Pseudamia nigra | reverse complement strand
ACCTGAAATGGTGTTGAAAACCATTTCAGGTCACGACCTCATGAAGCTCATTGAGAGACACCAAGGGTTTGCAGCGCGATCAAAAAAGCAAAGGGCGTCTACTTTGAAGAAACTAGAATATAAGACATGTTTTCAGCTATTTCACACTTTTTTGTTAAGTACATAATTCCATATGTGTTCATGCATAGTTTTCAGTGAGAATCTACATACTGTATACTCAAAATAAAGGAAACACATTGAATGAGAATGTGTGTCCAAACTTTTGGCCTGTACTGTATATATGCTGATCTTTTATCTTTTAACAAAGCCCTCAGGTCTGATCTTTAGCTGGTGACAATGTTTAACACAAGTTCCACAGGTGAGCGTGCCGATACATAATTAGGATGAGGTTATATAAGCACATGCTTCAGTTATTCTCCATTAGTCAGGACACAGTGAAACAATTTTATTACAGTCAATTTTATTACACTGGTGAACAATGGAGAATTTTTTGATTTTGTTTGAACTGCACCACCATTTAAAAACTTATTTGCCAGTTTAACAGATAAGTTTGCAATTCAAGACAGTTAAGACTTGTTATAAAACAGTTGAAGTATAGGACTGTAAAAACGCCTGCAAACATAAAGCTGCATTTTAGCTTTGTTATTTTTACATTGTCTTGTTGACTTTTACTCATTTGGTCATTTTTTTGATCATTGTGGTTATTTTTCCTGATTTTCTTGATGATTTGGGTTATTTGTGCTCATTTTCATGATTGTTTTGTTCATTTTTCACTCATTTTTGATCATTTTTTAAAATTTTACTCAATGTGATGACTACTTTGTTCACTTTTACTCATTTTCTTGAATATTTTTATTATTTTCACTTATTTTCTTGATTTTTCTGTCTTCCCCCAAGTCGTGGACAAAGTTCTGTTTTTGCCATGCACTTCTCTTCCATACTGGCATCATAATAGATCATAAGGAAATTTTGCCTGTTATTTATCTAAGCAATGGTACTGACCAAAATAGTGCAGTCTGTTTGCTTTTGTCTCTCCACAATGTGTTTAGAGCTCCTGAGGAGTAGCTCAACACGGGCAGATCATGATTTTTTACCTCTTTTAACTATTTATTCTTGAAGAATGAGGATAAATGTAGGCAGGATGTAGGCTCTCTGTTCTGCTCTGCTCTGTTTCTCCCTGTAATCACCTCACCCCCCCCAAAACACACACACACACTAAGTAATTTTATGCTTACTGAAATGGTTTCAGGTCATATCCATAAACAGAAACAGGTTGTATTAACTACATGTGAAGAATATTGCATGGTGAGATACCTGTGAAAAGCGGCGGTAGTGGGTTGAATGTCGACACTTTCCCCAAAGGCTGCTTGTAGGATACAAATGTAAAACTGCTGACAGAAGAACTCCAAACTGTGTTGGTTATTACTGCACTGTTTTTTTTTTTTCAAAATTTTGAAAACTTTGTGTAAAATGTTCCTGGAGTCCAAAAGAAACCAAAGGACCAGTAACTAAAGGGCACATCGAATGGATAGAAGGAAAGCTGGAAACAATACCTATTTTGGGTTTATTTGTCTGTTAATCAGTTTTCATTTTTAACATTAAGAGAGTTTAGTTCACAGAATATTTCAACTCTACTGTTTGATCCCTGACCTTGCTGCCAGCCATAGATTGTATATCTTACTGGACAAAGTAACCATGACGTCACTCATTTGTATCTGAATGGCTGTTTTGAGACCAACCGAGTTGTCACATTCTGGATGACATTTTGGAGCCAAAAACAGGTTGTATCCATACTTGGATGAATGGCATAGAATGGAGCTACTGGAGTATAGTATGTCACAGGTCACACTGGAAAGCTAATACTGGCCACTGGCTTACTGACAGTAAAACTTCAACAAACATTGCCAAAAAGTCATATTGTTAGTGTAAAGACAACTGCAGTCAAGTGTATCCCCAGTAAAACTATGCTCTGTTGAATAAATAGAAGATACGAAAGTCCAACGTGGGTCTGACTCCAAGTCAAGTTACCTTGGCGACTGGGGGAACAGCCCCAGTCATTGCCCCCTGCTGCCAATGGACACTATATTATCACTGTGTAGGAGATAATAAATAAACGCACGATGGGGAAGTGAATTGAAACTATAATGGAAACAATCTGGAAGATAGTTGACATGTTTATGTTTTTGTGCCTGCCTGCTTATGTACCTGCTTATTCTGATCAAAGGGAAATGGTGCGATATTTCTTTTAATACATCCACTGGTAAACATTGCCTGTTCGTGATGCATAACAGTGATTCTCAACTAGTGGGTTGGGATCCAAAAGTGATACTGGATGGGTTGCAAAACAGAATTTATCTTTATATTTATTGGAAATTTCCTGACGTACACATTTGACTGAAAGATGACAGATTACATTGTCATTTGTATTAGTATTATTGTTTAAAATCCAATTCACTTAGCTACCTCTGCTGAGGAGTGGTGGGGGCTTATGTTTTACCTGTTTTTGTCTGTCAGTTAGTTAGCAAGATTATGCAAAAAGTACAGAATGGATTTTTTGCCTTGACCAATCAAAATTACTGGGCGCTGGCAGCGAAGTCGGACTTTTCAGATTACGGGGCTGTCTGCTGAACACTGATTGGTCGAACACACAGCGTTTTTCTGTGCCAAACACAGATGTCACTATGCTGCTGCAAACTTGCTTATTTCATTTCTATGAGCTACACTTTGTTTGTCGAGCATGGACAAAAAAGTGAAGAAAAGCTGGACAGACGGCGAAGTCCGGGCTCTTTTCTGCATCAGAAACTCAGCAGGACTACGTACATGTCATGACTCGACACAACGGAGTGTACAGGAAACTACCCAACAAGCTAGCAGAGCTTAATGAAGGACACATGCCACAACAAATCCACAAAAAAATGAAGAAACTGAAGCAGGATTACAAGTCTGTTGGAGTAATGGGGGCGTCAAGTGGATCCTGACCAGCTCCGACAGAAGCCCCTGCTGTTCACGGCGTTCACTGACACTTGTGTTTTTTAGTGTCACCACACGTTTTTTTTTGCAGCTTTTTGTTTTCATTTAATGTTTTACTAAATAAATTCTGAACTTGTATCGTACGGTTATGTAAAGTATGATATAAATTACAGTGCATGACTATAAACATAGTGTAGCTGTGGTTAGTTCATGGTGTTCAGGTAAACTCCTGCACGGTGGCATAACTCGGAAAGTATATTTTATTTATGTCGTGTCTCAGACCTAGATGTTCATCAGGAAAACATACAAATGCTGCACATTGATTGTACTGGCTATGCAATATTTTGATACAGACATTTATATAAAATGTCTGTATTGCTCTGTGGGGCATGAAGCATCATCCCCCATATGTCATCAGCCTGATTTGAATAAATTACCCAAAATTTTAGGGGGCAGTGGAAATTCAAAACACAGATTTCCAGGGATTCTTTTACCCAGGTAAAGAAGTTTCTGGTAATAAATGTGCATGGTTGGTGGAAACGGAGCTGTGGAGGGTGAACTAACTGACAACCACCATATTATCACCTGGAAAAAAAATGTTACACCACTATTTTGTAGCTAAATATAGTAGTATTTCACAATGTGGACCTTTGTGGGTGGAACAAAGTCTCCCTGTGGACACAGGCCCTAATAATGTCATATGGGGAAATGAGCTGCCTTGGCAGAAGTTTTTTAGTTTATTATATGATTAAATTTTGTTCATGTTCTTGATTATTTTGTCATTTTATTTACTTTTTTGTTAATTTTTCCCTGGACTATTTTATCAATTACTGATTTTTCTTTTAATTTAGGAATTACTTTTCATCATTTGGTTGGTTTTTCACATCATTTTTGTTCTTTTTATAGATTGCTTTTGTCAGTTTTTTTTTTTTTTTGGTTTTTGTTTTCCTTCATTGCCTGATTCATTCTGTTCTTTTTTTTTTAGATTTTGGTTTTTTGAGGTTTCAAGACTTTCTTCTACATTTTTTTAAATATTTTGTTCAAAATTTAGTAACTTTTTGCTCATTTTGTTACTTTGTTCATTTCTGCTGATACGAACTGAAAAGCAGGGAGTGCATAATACTGTATGAGTACTGTTACTCATTCTTCCTCAGCAAATAAAGCTTGGATGTTGGTCATCATTGCCATATGTAAAATTCATAGTTGTTGAGCTGTGTCGAAAAAATATAACGACAGTGCTTGAGCACTACCAACCTCTGCCTCTTCATTTGGGAAACTGAAGCCTGAGTTGTACCATGTCCACTAAGTCATTATTTGTTTATGATACCACTCTCTGTCAAATGACATCAAGCAATTCCCCAGTATTAGGATTAATAAAGTACATATCAATCTCAATCTGAATGTCATTAAAAGGTGTGTCCACGTTGATGAAGGACGTACTGTTTGGTGATGAGTGGCACTTAACGTTTGGTTCAGTTCATTAGCCTTCACTTCTGCACTAGAAAGTCTCGGCACGGCTACGGCACTTTAAAAAACTGAAGCATACATGAAATCGACATGCCGCTGATTGATGCAGTATCTCAGCAGGCGATTGTGAAAATCAGTCAGCCTTCTCATCTCGGCTCAGTGGTAGTTACATTTAACGAGGCAGTGGAGGTGATTGTTTGTATTTGAGAGACATTTTGATATGAGTGTCTAACCGTGTCAGTGTGAGGAAACTGTACAAATTACAATGAAATCAGCTTGTATTTAAAATGGAAATTATAGTGTAGCAAATTGATGCTCTGGGTGTCAACGTGCACAGCTCAGACATTAACAAATTATAGTTATGCTCCAGTTGCCATGAAGGAAAACATGCCTCCGTATTAAGATAGTCATGTGACTTTGTCTCACATAGGTGTAATAGTTGTGATGAACATAGAGGTCTGTGACATGTGAACCTTTACTATATACAGACAGACATATAGGATGTAGTTCACCTGAAATATTTCAGACAAAAATAAGTTGTTGCTGTGATTAGTCAACTCTACTTTATGACCCCTGACCTTGACTGCAGGCAGCCTGGCTGCTTTATCACTGTGAAGCGGTTAAACAGTAAATTGAAGTTGAGTGCCACCCTCCAGCTGTATCAGGTAGAGGTGACCAGCACCGGGCAAGCACATAATGACACATCCAGAGAAATACACTGTTACTGTCAATGATGTTAAAGAGGTCATTTACAATGTGCTTCCATTAAGCTTGGAAAAATACAAACTACAAAAGTGGTCTTTATTTTACTTCATTATGACAGTGTAATGGCCTTTTATTAGACACGACAGAGAGGATAGGCTGTTTTTGTGACTACAGTATGTTTACACGCACACAACATTCAGTTTTTTCTCCCTTCTTTTATCCAAGTAAAAGAACAGTGCTGGTTCTTTTATTCACCTTGAAAACTTCTGTTAAAAGAATTTTTTCCTCCCCCGTCACCCTTGGCTTGCTCTGGGTGGTTCTGTTGGGTTTACTCTCTGTCTAGTCATGAGGTCTCGGCCTTGAATTGTGAAGCGCCTAGAGATAATTGTTGATTATGATTGGTGCTATATAAATACAATTGAATTGAATTGTTTTGCACAGTCTCCAAAGACGTGACATAATGACTTACAGTGTGGTAAGAAATATTTAAACCAGCCCTTGTTCTGTTTGTTACCAAAGCCCCAATCTTGCTTAAATCTACAGGGGAGATTCATGTAACCATATGCAATGAATTATGGGCGTAAACATAGATCTAACTCACAACAAACACATGAGATTGCATATTGAGATCATTTGTTAAGCTGCAAACTTGGGCATAATCATTTCAGACTCCAGCACACTGCACCCTGCACATCCCCACAGTCCATTTATTTAGTGAAAGTCAAAGGGAAATTGTGAGCTAAAGGGCTGCCTTTTACAACTTAAAATTATTCATACAATATATTAACCATGAATTTCCATGCCTATTACTCATGTGCTCAGTAGAGGACATGTACTGTGGGCCTCAAACGTGCATTGAATTATAAATATGTTGAAAAATGTCTTTCACTTTAAGCTGGCTTCCATCAGCATTGATTTGCCCAGGTAAAAGACACCAGCAAGCCTCCTAATAGGACAAAACTAACATAAAGTGACCAAAATCCATTTAGTAGAGCATTACAGGACTTTCTGCGATTTAATATCTGGGGTGTGAGCAGCAGTAGCAGTGCATCATGATTAAACACTTGCGTGGGTAGGAGCGAATGATCTCCGCATTTGTCACCAGAACAGAGCTTAGCGTCCATCCGAGCTGCCAGCGGAGGTGCGTCTGCCACTGAGTGGGAACAGAACAGGCCAGATTGTGTAGGGAGGGAGGCCTTGGCACGTGACCAGGTGCATCTGAAGCCTCCTCTGATCCTCCAATGTGCTGTTGAGCTGCTCTATTCCCTCGACACGCCACCAAACACCTGCTTGGCCCGATTGTCAGACTGAAAGCTCTGTTATCGGCGTGGGCTGTCCAAATGGTGAGGCACTCTGCTTTCATCAGCAACTAGTGTGGAGCACGGGAGATAGGTGATTGATGTCAGCCTGAGACGGTACGAGGAGATGCAGACTTCATGTGGTTGGCTTGATGTTTTGTTAGGCATTGGTTGAAATAAATTGACAACTTGAATATGTTGGGAATACATGGCAGAAGCCATGGGTTTCGTTTGAAGGATGTGCAATGAGTGCGATGGATGTCGGGAGAGTTACTTTTAAAATATACTTCCCACAAATTGTCCTTAAATGAACATGTAATGCCTTATATTCTCAAATATAGCGAAAACAAAAAACTTAATAGTTGATGTTATTGAGAAGCAATTTGCAATCATGGATGATGGTGTTTTCACTGCTTGTTGACATGACTCAGGCAGAAATTATACAGTATTTCTAAATGAGGAAATATATTCAGTTTTGGTCATATTGGTGACACAGGTTGTCCGTATGTCATATTTAAATTTAATAGATACAAGTAATGTTAATGTGATGACATCAGAAGATGACTAAAGGAAATCGCCATTTGCCTTGAATAAAATAATACATTTTGGAAAAACCACCGTTATCCTCTTGTCAGTATTAGTTTATTTATCTGTGTGGTTTTTCACAACGTAACTCAAATTTGAATGAAAGTTATTAGAATGGGTCAGAAATGACACAAGGATAATTCAATTAGATTCTGGGACTGATCTGGATCATCATCTGGATCCAGAAGATTCCTAAACCATTCTTCACCATTGTGACATAAGACCAAATTCAACGTTTGTCCTTGTAACGCCAGAAATAACAGAGAAAATTGAGCCAAAAAATAAACACCACAATAGATTCTATCAAACCACAAAGTTTGATCCAGATTTGCTACTGTAAGGTAGTAAATAAAGGTATAGACATGAAACTGACACCAGTCTGCTGCTTCAGTAATGTGTCCACAGATCTTCAACATTTATGGATCCAAACGAAAACTACCATGATGGAAATATTATTTTTAGTGAACATCTAAAGAACTAATAATCATATGCATGTGATTCCAAATGCTAACGGTAAGCTTTCATGGTCAAAGACTCCAATAATGAAGGTCAAATAAATGAAGAATTTCACTTTTGGTACAATAACAGTATGTTCAAATGATACTGGTAGGTTGCCATGGTGAAGGTCTGTGCTCTCGGAGCGCTTTATAGTTCTGAATTTGACCATTGTGGGAAACCATTTGATACAAGTTATAGAGATTTTTTTAGAAATTTTAAGTAGAAATCCAACATATTATAGGTTTAAATGGGATCTGCAATGTTTTTAACCCGGAGAGACTAACGCCTTTAAACTACAGCAGGTTATTTCAGGTTCCTATGTGTAGAATATCATGAACGTGGCGTTCACACACTATGGACTGAACTCAGGAGTCGTTCTGTAGTGCTGCAAGCAAGTATGTGCAAACACAAAGCATTGTGGGGCTTTTGTCTGGCCAGGGGATAATTCTGCTTTTCTTCTTCTTTCTGAAGGTCTTGCTCTTGTCTTGGTCTCCACTGCAGTTTTACTCTTGTCTTTGTCTCATACAAAGAGACTCGATATTTCAAAAGTGGTCAAGACCACAGCTGCAGGAATATCACTGAACTGTCTCTACACTCTCTGATGTATTTTTCAACATCAAAGCTGTGAAAGGAAAAAAAAAAAAAAAAAACCCAGTGTTTTTTTCATATAAAGAAACATTTTGCCAACTCTTGGTTGAGCTGCACCTAAAATTTGAAAGAAAAACACACACCAAATCCCTTTAGGCATTTAATTGCCTACAAGATATTTCTTATTTTATTGCTATGGGGTTTGTATCAGGTCATAAAATCTTAAAAACCTGTTTCTATTTATGCCTTTGCTTGGTCTCAGTTGAAATGGACTTGAATCTAACACTCAAGCGTGAACAGGCTGATCTGTACTGGCAGCTGATTTCAGTAAATATGTCTCTCTCCTGGTTGGTGATTTGATGTAATGACTTTTAGCCGGTGGTTTGTAGATTAAACAGACACAGGAATCAAGTAAAAGCATTGTTATTTACAATTAACAATTATAATTACAGAGACTCAAATAGAAATGCTCACATACATAAATAGGTAAAGGTAAAAGAGTGTCTCGTAAATAACTACTCAAGCAGTGACTTCATATGTGGAATTTATTACAGTCACGTGTTAATGAAAAATGTAAGAAAATAATCAAGTCCAGTTACCTGATTATTTTTGCTACATTTTTACCGATGTTGAAAATATGCATGATCTGCATATTTTTCTCACATTTTTGTGTGTCTGTTGCTCATTTTGTTCATTTTTGTCAACTTAGGTGAATTGCTGTTTTTTGCTCATTTTGTTGCATATTTTTGTCCAGTTTTTATTTTCTTCAGTCGTTTGTTGTACTGTATTTGTGATTATTTTTGTACACTTTTACTCATTTTGTTGCTTAGCTTATTCATTTTAACATTTCACTTTACGATCTAGGTATTACTGTATTTAGTTTTTAAAAATATCAACCTTTTTTAACTCCTACTCATTAAGCCGTAGCCAAAACTACTCTCAGAGGCACATTTATTTGAAAAAAATCTCAGGTACATGTCAAGGAGTAAATGTACTTGAGTACGATCCCGCTCTGCTTTTATCCAAGTGAAAATCACTCAAGGTGCATCTACAGGTTAGCTGTGCCTTCACTGGACGTGGAATGCAGTAGGAAGCCCATGATGCATTGCACCATAATGTTAACGTCTCCTTTGCCCTATATGAGCGTGCAATTATTCTTGAATTTCCAAGACAGAAATACATTTCTGCCTAGTTTGTCAATTCCATCCTCTCATGTCATGCATAGACAAATAAGCTGCACTCTGCCAATTACAGAGCACATGAGGTTTTATGCCGTTTTTAAATTAAGGCCAGTGATAGAACCTTAAAAAAAATAATCCCCTTGGTAAAGATATTTGATTTAAAAAATGTAACTGTATTATGATCACCATCTTACTTGTAAATGGTGGATTATTTCCCACTACTTTGAGTATTAATGCAACCTTATATCGTAAATATTCAATTTATATAACCTCATTTTCATCACTGTCTCCGGAAAATAATGGAGTTGCTGCCAAACGGGGGTGATTTTCATCTCTGAATGTTTTGACGATAAATTCAAATCCACTGTGTGAAATATTAGCAGCTAGTGTGCTGAAATATTTATGTGACTACTATCTGTGGTAATTAATTGGGCTTTAAATGTGACGATGTGGGTCATCATCAAAGGGATCCACGGTCAACGTTGTGACGGAATTGACGCATTTGACTAATGAGAAATCCTGAAGGGAGACATTTGTCCGACGGAGAACGAATGCCCGATTCGCTCTCATCACTCGTAGCAGCGGCAAACGATGACTGAGGCACAGAGATATGACATTCTAATTGAAGGCATATTTCAGAGCAGGACAATAATATCTGTTTTGGCGGTGGGGGGGGGGGGGGGTCCTCACAGGTATTTTTGCCACCTTGTTACATTACAGCCCAGAGATTCAAATGACTAACACAGTCTTTATATTGAGCCTATTGGTGAAGCATTAAATGACAGGCGGGATGTGGGGTTGTTGGGCCGTTCGGCAGCTTTCAGAGTGGACGATCACAGCGTTTGGCAGGAAAGTAATTGATGGAATAAAAACAAAAGTGACGGGGGTTGTTTCGACTCGACGGCGACGGCGTGTTTGACAAAGATGTCTGGAGTGGAATGGGTTGGGGAGCAGGAGGGGTGGTGACAGATAAATGAGGCCATCGCAAGCTGAGGGAGGAGGAGGGAGGAGAGAGTTGCTAGCGACCTCCCTCGTGATCTGTACCTGCCAAGTCCCTACCCTGAACAGCTGCTAGCAGCTCGGCGGATGTGTAGCCGCTCACTCCCCCACCGCATCCATCTTTTACAGCTTCTAATCCAACAGAAGTGAGATCTGTTCAAACTGTTTGATGCAGCGTTTCGCTCTCACAAAGCTGCCCGGTTTTACTTTCATTCAACTTTAAGATGAAACAAAACACCCTGTTCCTCGATGCACTGCACACATCCAGTCCCAATCGCTTGCTTTGATAAACCTGCATAAATACATTCTATGCTTTTGAATTCTTTGATACATTGCTTCATGGACACCGAATGATTTTGAATACAAAAAAAAAACATTAGGGATATTCTCACTTATTTAATCTCAAGCTCGCATCTAATGTGACTTTGTCACCCTAATCATTTTTCCACCCTTTTCTTGATGATGGATCCACCCCTCATAAGCAACTCAATGGCACCGTGTAGATTAATGTAGATCTTCGATTCATGTGCCTCGTTCCCCGATTTGATTTCGATGTCAAGACGCTTGAGTTTGAACGTGGTTTTTAGTCGACAAACACCCGCCACAACAGCTGACAGAGCGAGGTGCCTGAGACGTTGACCAAGTATGACAGGTAGAAAATATGGATTGCTTATTTTTTATCGAGCCTGTCCAATGAGATGGTACTGTTTAAAGCAACCGAGAACGTGGGATTTGAAAAAGGTCAGGCAAGCCAAACTGCAAATAGTTTTCCATTCTGTCATTCATGCCAAGTGTCTCCAGAGACGTTCAGCAAATACCAGATGAAGAGCATTTGCAAACTGCACGACGGAATGTTATTTTCAAAGAATACTCGAATTGTTCTTTTTTTTAAGCTGCTGCCAGTAAACTCAGGTATTAAATATTTTAGTACCAAAATAAAGTATTCTCATGAATGCAATACTGTTTTTTAATTGAAATCCAAGAAGTATTCTGTTCTCGGTTTTAGCCAGGAATTGAAGTAATCGATTACAACAGCCTCCCATTTAAGGCTTTTATTTTCTTCCACTACAATCAACCATGACAAAATGGATAAAATAAATAACACACGAAGCATTAAATGGAATACATTGATTCAAATATTAAACACAAAAAAATGACTCAAAACTAAACAAAATAATCAAGAAAGTAAATGAAAAGGGACAAAATTATCAAATGAACTGAAACGGAATGTGCAATGACAATTCACATAATAAAATAAAACAGAAAAAAATACTAAAATGAACAAAACAACACACAAACTGACGTATTCGACGAACAAATCAACAAAACAATTAACAAAAGGCGGCAAAGAAATGAAGAAAATGAGCAGAGGTGTCGCGTATTTTATGGCTCTTTCAACCCCTGTCCTCGTCCAAATTGTGGATGATGACTGTGATTATTACGCCTTATTTCAGCTTCAGCGTGCACAGCCGAGTGCCTCGCTCCTCTCTCGACATCCCTCTCGAACACCCTCACGCCCCGAGTCATTAGCGGATGGTCACTTACAAGCTGCTGCCTGCCATTCATATCCACACTCTGAATCGCACCTGCAGCGGCGTCTTATGTAACAGCCGCTCGACACGGCCTGCATTTCCAACGCCGCCCCACCGCTAAAGACATTCTGTCAGCCTGGGCACATGGGTGTTCTCTTATTCATAAACTGAAAAGGGTTTCAATTAGGCGTTTGCGGCTGGCCTCCCAGCGGTTAGCGTGTTTAAACGAGATGTCTCCGTGGAGACGACGGACGAGCGTTTTCTCAAAAAGCAGCTGGGGAATAGCAAGCGTCGGACGATGAAATCTATTTTCATTGCCAGATTAAATTTGGTGACTGTTGCCATTGCTTTTTTTGACCACAAATAAAACCACTTGACCTTTGTTTACATATGGGATCCCATTCAAAAGTACAATTTGTTTTGCCAAGGGAGGTCTGTCCTAGTTAATAGGCATTCAAAACATGTCAACAGTGAAAAATATGCAACACAATACACATGAAAACACAATAAACAGCTATTCTAATGGAATAACCTCAAGAAACAGCAATACACCTCCTTCACCGCACTTAGTAAGATCTGCTGGGAAGAGTTTTTGTGTGTCTGTGTGTGGGGTAAAATTGTGGAACGGGCAAACATCCACATATTTAAATCAATATATACAGAAATTATGGTGATTGTGAAGGTGATGGTGTTGTCTGTGTTTGTGTTGAACATCCCAGAAGTGTATATTTATTGTGGTTGG
>JAQQAE010013943.1:0-12565 GCA_029823295.1 Pseudamia nigra | reverse complement strand
ACCTCTCTTATCTTTTTAAATGGGTGAACTTGCACATTTTTACATTTCCCAATAATTATTGTCCCCACTGTAGTTTTCTCTGCTGATTTCATTTCCCTTTTCTGAACCTTAGCTGTAAAAATCCTGTTGCGGTCCCTCCATGACCCTGGTTCTGATTGGTTGTTTGTTTATCTGAATAATAGCGTGGTAAGGCCAATCAATCGAGTTCATGGGGTGCAAATGTGACAAAACAGTAGGGACTTGTGTGAAGTGAACCACGCTAAGAGCTCATCTGAGTCCAAGTGGGTGGGACCTAGGCCTCAGGCTGAGGTGAATGACATGAGGTGTGACATCACATTTGAGAAAACAGGCAAACTGTGGGTTTTGCGGCAGATTCAGCTGATTGCATCAGAAAACCTCTGTGCTTTGTCTCTGATCTGACTGTTTTGATACTGTAAGATTATTTTCATGCCCAGGCATGTTTTATCATGTTAAAAAACACAGAAACTTGATTTTTTAAATGAAACGCCTCCTTTATGCATGGAGATGCAGTTTTCCAGGCAGGAGGTCACATCAGGTCAACTGACTCCAGAGCTTCAGACGGTTGAGCTGGCATTCTCTTTTGTCACAGTCTGCCATCATGTGGGTGTTCGCTGTTAACACACCTCATATAATGCATCAGAGTGAACCAGTCACCTTAAACAGAGACAGATTATATGGCTGCGAGTTCTTGTGTGACATCCAGTGCATTTTAATAGAGAGGTGGGGAGGAAGCGCTCAGGTCAGGGACTTGATCTTGAGTAAATTGAAATATTTCATAAAGCAACCACATGAACACATTACATACACATTCACTTTGTGTGTGTCTCTCTCTCTAACGAACTCACATAAACACATAGAAGCACAAACCACTGTGAAGATTTGTCCCTCATCTGTATCTGAAGGCTTTATCCAACCTTGCCCCAGTTTCCCCTGATTTATTATAATTCCATTTTTCCAGTCTTTCAATCTAAAGATTTGTTCCTCCTCATTTTTAATAACGTGGAAGCAATGGAGGCATGTCCGAGGGAGATTATGTCGTTGTCTTTGGCATCTCGTCTTGATTACATCAGAGGAACCTGATTTGATTTGGAAGAAACCTCTTGTTTTGGGACGCGATCTCTTTAGACCTCCCCACTGTGCTGATTTCTTGCTTTGTCAGAGAGGATGATCTTGATGAATATGATCTGAAAGGGAGGGAGGGAGATGGGGAGGATTAGGTGAAAGGATTATAATTTCCAATGACGAGAGAAATAATAAGAAACAGTAAATCCTAAGTAGATTTAGTTCTCAAGGAAACCCTGTTAGGGTAAATCAGATGAATAAGAGATAGGACAGTAGAATTATATAGATACAGTATGTCTGATCTGTTTGGCCTGAGAAGTATGTGGACTTTTATTTTTGTCTAATAGAAAGGAACAGACAGGTTCACATATTTATTCAAAACAATGAATAGAAAATTAAAATTCACCTGCAACCATAGACATAAGCAGACCATGGAGTCATTAAGTACCTCAGGTTAGTTCTAAAACTCAATTATCTGTTACTTTTCAGTTTCTAAGAACATTATTGCCCCTTGCTGAGACTAGTTAATTTAGTGCCATGCACGATCATATGTGAAACACAGTGCTCTTCACCAGATTTGTTGTAGAGACGTAGGAAAAGCACTATGTTAACTTCACCATTTGTTACTTGATTCTAGTTCTTTCCACCTTAGAAGATTTACCATTTTTCTAGACAAAATGTAGGTCTTGAAAACCCCCTCAGACTGTCTTAGTCAGTGAGTGATATGTTGAGTTTCAGTTTCAGTTTATTTGGATCCACATTAGCTGCAGTCAGTGTCTGCCATGATTCCTACTGGGGTCCAATGTAGGGATCATTACTCCCACCAAGGAGGTCATATTTTTGCCAGCAGATTTGACCTAGCTCTAATATTTACAAAGCTAGATCCAGAAGAAAACCATCATTATGAAAGTATTGTTTTTCATAAATAGGTAATGAACTATTTGTGATATCAGTGTATTCCAAATGCTAAGAATGTGTTTTAAGGTGAAGGAATCCAACAATAAGAGGAAAATAATCTAGGAATATTCATTCTGGATGTAATAATACTATGGAGGATAGTTTTAGGTCACCACTGTACACAGTGAGCTGCCATGGTCTGTGCTCTCTGGATGCTTTCTAGTTCAGACATAAAATCACAGCAACAATGCAATATAAACATTCATGTGACAGACAGTATATAGTTACATATGGTACATACTCAACATAATATATAGTAATATATAGCATATAACCAATCTTTCTTAATCACTCTCTAAATATATTTGTATAACATATTATTGCACTGTATATATTTACGTATATATATACATACTTTATTAATCCCACAAAAAGGGGAAATTCACATACGGCAGTGAACTGAGCTCGCGCCTTGCAGTTTGGGGAAAAAGTGTGTGTGTGTGTGTGTGTGGTGGGGGATACAATAAGGAGAGAGAGAAAAAAGCACAGTTTCCAGAATTGGGCTCAGAAGTGAGCAAAATTACAGATGCATCGAAAAAAACCCCTCTATATATGCATTCATTTTCTAGTACATACTAGAAAATAAATGCATTTACAAGGGTAAAAATACAAGTGAAGCAGCGTTTTATTTATTCCATTGAAGCAGCTGTTTGACAAAATATTTTGTGTTTTTCTTTTCTCCTTGGCTATAAATTGTACGATCATAACTGAAGATAAATAGATGGCATTCTGTATTAAGGGTCTGTGAGAAATTATTTGATAAAATGTTTTGTGTTTGCCTTTTTATGTGTACGATCATAAATGAGTGTATTTTAGGTGTGCTTATGTACCTTTCAAGTTTACAGTAAAACAAATGGGTAAATGGTCAAAGATACATTATTATACTGATCTTCCTTTTGTATGTGCTGAACTGCTTAGGCTCATGCCTTATTATGCATGAGAGTATTTATGTTAATGACTGTCACCTTCTAAGCCCTCTCTTAAGCCCTCATTGTGAAAAATGCATGCAGAAATTGAAGTTTCATGTTCATTGAAAGGCCAGGGGTAGGTTGACATAAGTTCTGTGAACTTCAACCTACTCCTTTTGAGTGAACTGTACAAGTTTCCTTTCCTGTTGTTGTTGTTTTTTTTTTGTTTAAAAAAAAAATCATGTTTCTATGTTTATGGTGCCCAAGTAAACAAATAAACAAACAAACAAACAAACAAATTAACCCTAAAGTGGAAATGGTCATGTGCCTATGATTGAACTCTTAATTAATACCTTATTGCATTCTTTAACTTGGTGCTAATTAACTGTGGAGTACTGAGACTTAATCATTCTATAATCATATTACTCTCTTTAATGATGATTCCATGTATTACGTGCTTCCTTATGAATTTATTTTCTTGAATCCAGAGGCATTATGAATGTTCCATTTATTTATATAAGCATAATAAATTGAATTTATATTTGAAATACGCATTATAATGCATATAAACTTGCCTAATAATAGCCTAAGTATGCTTAAATTCATACTCCTTTTCATTTTGTGGCATTCTTTAGACATGCAGATAATTGTGGGAACTCAAAGGCCACAGAGGATCCACAGATGCATCCTTGAAATTTCCCCAAATGGACTCATGCCTCAGGACGATCTCTGTCAAAACCTGATGACGAAGCAGTATGCAAATGATTCCCTGAAGGATCCTTCCTTGACTTTGAGAAACACCATTGGTTTTAAAATGATACACTGCCAGTAGAGGGATCCACTGGTGTCTCTCCAAAATTACTAATTTTACAATCACTTGTGATACTAATAGGGGCTGAAATTGACAATTTTATTGACAGTTAATCTGCCTGTTACCATGATCAATGAAACGTCTGGAAATGATAATCTGCGTTTACTTACCAAGCCAGAGGGGGTGTTTGATGCTTTCAGCTGTCTTGTTCGATTCACTTACTGTAGGGCAGCACAATCAGTTGAATTGTAAATGAAATTTCAGTGTCAGCCTATGCGTTTGGATAGTTGTGAAAGAATGCAGAGATGTACTGTAATATAATTTTTCCACCAAATCTTGCAGCCCTTCTATAAATATTATAAGTAAAAATGAATGAGTATATCACAAAATATTCATGTTCATCAAATCACTTAATTCACCAACTATGTATCTTATTGTACTAGTTGTTCAATATAGACCGTGATTCATTTTATAGCTGATAACTAATTGGTTCATATTTGCAGTTCTAGTACTAATGGTCTGTTGATTTTGTGTTGTCACTAAGCTCTCAAAGTGGAGACAGCAATGCTCATGGCTTACATTGCATGAAGAACCTCCACATTATTGCCTCATAAATGATGTAGGTGTTGTCAGTTCTTTATTCTGCTGATGAACTCTCCTCAAAGATTAGACTACACAAGCGTTCCCTCTGATGTTGCAGCCTTCGTAGGTGCTTTATGTTTAACTTAAAGCCATACCGCTGATGGATATATGTGGTCTATTGTCACATTGGGGACCTCGTAAAACAGCAGCTGCTAATGCTTCTGTGCCATGAGGTGGTGGATGAGGGTTGTGTGTGAAATCCAGAGTGGTTAAAGACCTGAGCTACTTTCATTCGTGCAGTACTTGTCCTCACCTTATACTCATGACCTTGTCATCACAGGCCATTACCACACGGCTGCACTAACTAGGGGTCATCATCAGGGCATGGCCTCAAGGTGTGTGGTGCTACATGTTTACATCAAGTATAGCATAGGAGCAAGGTATTAATCATTGCCGGAATTGTTTTGGGATGGGGTGAGGGCACATGCCAAGACTCAGCTCTGTATAGTAAATTAACATTCTTTCTGATGAACTTGGCGTCTTGGCTGAGACATGTCTACTATCTTGCCCGGTCTCTTGTCAGCTAGGGAGGGAAACAAGCCTTAAACTTAACCCCCCGGTCTCCAGGGGTGGTTGTGCGACGCCTGCCTGTATGCTCGGCTGCACGTCCATCTTAGCCCTGTGGGCTTTGCAGACGTGGAGCCTCATCTCCCACTGTTTATCCATGGATCTTTGCTTTGGCTCAGACCCTGTGCTGTAGGCCACTGTGGACCGAGTGGAGTCCGCTGCCCTGTGTCACCCACCTAAGCTCTGCTTTCACTGGAGGGCTTAGCGCCTCACCCCACGGCTGCTTTATGAGTAGACAGCTGAGCTAATCTGTCTCCCTCCTCTGTCTCACTATATTTCTCCTTGGTTCTAGCCTCATCACTTCTTTTGGCTCCTCTAGTTGTGTTTGTTGTCTAGGCTGGCCTGATACTTTATAAATACTGACAGTTTATTTTTATGTTTCCTCAGTGCAAATACAGACATAAGCATATGCACATACAAAGCATAATGTGTGTCTTTCCTGCACTTTTGAAAGAGTGAGAGAGAAGTTACAGATATTTTTGCCAAAGTGTGTCTTTGCAATGAGGTGTTAGAGGGCTTAATGTTACAGGTGATGCTTTGATGACAGAGTACTGAATAACATACTGACATTTGATACCAAATTTCAATACATAAGGAATAAATTAGAGGTCGACCGATTATCGGCCGGTCCAATTATCAGCGCCAATATTTTTGGAATTTTGACATATATTGGTATCAGTGCTTTTTTTAATCTAACGGGCCGATATGAAGAAATCAATTAAAAACTGGGTTATTTCGGCTCAGCCACCCCTCTCCCTCTCTCCTGCCGCTTCTGTCTCAGCATTGTTCTGCCCACGGCTCCATCTGATTGGTTAAAACAAACCACAGTATGTAAGCTGTGTGTGTCACGGCAGAGAGGTACCGTTTTCTCGTGTGGACAAGCTCCAGAGAACGCAAACATGTGCTGAAGGTAAACGCAGAAAACTATCCCGAAATTGTAATAAATATCCCAGTGCTCTATGTCTAATAACGTTACAGTGTGCATTAGAATAGAGTGGACTAAACATTAGCTGCTGCTTACGTACCTCCCGTACCTCTTACGCACCTCCCGACATGACTGTGAATTACTTAAAAGAAGGTGCTGATAATAATCGACAAACAGTCCGTGATAGAAAAAACGTGTGTGGTTGAGAGAGAGCACATATACTCAGTTTACTCTTGTTTTCTTGCAGGAAAACACGCTAAGGTGGGCATTAATTAGTTTATACCAAAATATTAGTTGTCCGGTCTGGCTATAAACACTCAGCAAACTATGTATTAGCAATGGGTTGAACGTATGTAATGTGGAGAAGAGCGTCTGTTTGCGTGAAAGTCACATGGCAAACTCTACAGCTCACGACTACTACAATAACTTGTGAGTCTAGGATCCACGCATTTCTGGAGCTATTTATTTTCTATTTGTTTGGTTAAATAAACATGCTTTAGGCACTAAACCAAGTTAAGTGTTTCTATATTCAACATTTTTACGCCAATTTTTTACATTTTTACTGCAAATGAAAATCGGCTCCAAATATCGGTTTTCAGCTTCCTTAGCTACTAATAATCTGTATTGGCCTAGAAAAACCTATATCAGTCGATCACTAGAATCAATCACATCAGTGTTTGTGCATGTAGCAGAAATCACAGGCCTTTAGGCATTTTCATTGAAGTAGTGCTAAATAATTGTACTTGAAAAAAATCTAATAACATAAGAAATAAAACTACAAAGTTGAATTCTGTTTTTTGTTGTTGGTGAAATTGATATGGATTACAAAATGCTGAGCCAATCACAAAGGATTAAGCTAGATTGCTTGTAATATTGTTTATACACAGTCCAGTTTTGTATTTTCTCACACATTGTCATTAACAGTAAAATAAACTTATTGTTCCGAGATGATGCTATGATTGTTTTCAAAAATGACTTAGTTCAAAAACGATGCTTATACAGTATTGTGTTCTTAAAAGGTCCTACATATCCCAAATGGCTTGGAGGAATTAAATATACACACTAGGGTAAATGAAATGCTATTGTCTTAAGGGTGGTTTTCCTCAAATGTCAACAACATTTACATTTTCTCATTTTCCATTCATATGCTTCTTCCAGGCTAAATTATCCTCCACCTTCACCCCTCCTCTCTTTAATCTCTGTCCACCTTCCCTCTGTCCTCCTCCTGTTCTGTTCATGTTCTCCTCCGCCTGCCTTCCCTCCTCCTTCTTCTCTACACTGTCCTCTTCAGCCGTCCGGCTAAACTTAGAAGTGACAACAGTTGCAGGGTGACACCAAGGGCTAAATAAGACCAGAACAATAGCTTCCCCCCTTCCTCTCCTTCTCTCGCCCCCTCATCTTCCCCTTTAATAGACTGCCATTGTTCTCTCCCTCACTGTTGCTCTTTCAGGGAGTTTGTTAGCTATGCTAATGAAGGTTGGGCTTGTGTGGGTTTAGCGAGTGGGGATTTGATGCTCTTTAACTGGGCACTTTTAGAAAGGAGAGGCGATCATAAGTGTGGCCAGGCGGCTATTTACCACCAGTCAAATGTCACAGCCGTGTGGCTCGGATACAGCAGTGGAACTACATCAGAGATCTGTTTAATTTCTCATGCACTTGCTTCCATTTGATATCTGTACACTGAAACTGTCCTAAAGAGAACAGTCAGCAAAATGTACAAAAAAGGCATTATGCAAGAATATGTATTACTAATGCACAATGTACTGTATGTGTCAGCATGTCAGAGTCCTTGCAGAAAAAGAGTCGAGTAAGACAAGATGCAGAGACTACAGTAAGTATAGTGCAGTCAGTTATCCAATCAGTCAGTAAGTCTGTAAATAGCCTGGCCGATGGCTCCTTTGAGCTTTCCTCTAAGAGGAATTCTCTTTCTCCTTGGTGTATTAATAGTGCCTGTGCATTGTTTCCTACACCAGCACTGCTGCAATCAAAGGAAGTTGGCTTGCCAAGTATACAAATATTTTCCTTTGTCCCTATGTTTAGCAGGCATGCTAAAGTCACACTCAGTGTAGCTGTGAATGGATGTGGGTGCGCGTCTGCATGGATGCAGAAGCAAATACATGCTCATCAGTATTATGTCAGTTTGTATGTTTATTTATGAGCGTAATCGTATATGTACAGTAATTTATCCTCTAATGGTTTGTTCGTCTGTGTGAGCATGTCTGTAAGCCACGCACAGACAATGCGACCTTTCATGTGAGAGGTCATGTGCTCTGGGAGGTTGTTGGTGCACTGGTATGCTGTTTGGTGGAACACGGCTTAACAACCTGATACCGTGACATTCTAGAGACACACTCATAAGCCTGTACAGATGGTTTTTCCAATTTTTTTCCTTTTCATTATTTGCTGTTTTACTTCAGGGAAATAAAGGCATTGTTGTGCTAAAACAACATATTCAGTGTTTTTGTCTTTAATCCTCACATTGTTTGTGAAGAAGCACAAATTCAGTGTTACACATCTGTACAACATTTAATATAAGTCAGTTAGACGCAGAGTAATTAATTAGTTTGACCAATTATGATTTTTCTGTAACTGCTTGTTGTTCTGTAGGGCTGTGGGGGGATGGATCAGCTAACATATGATAAATGCATGGCACACCTTGGACAACTCAGTAGCCCATCACAGGGCTGACATGTTGCGACAAACAACCGTTCACTCTCACATCTCTCTTACAGCGTATTACCATGAGTGCCTTTGGTCTGTGTGACTATTCCACAGAGAACCCCATGCACACATGTGGAGACCTCCACACAGACAGGCCCCTGCTGATCTCAGTTTCAACCTGCAACCTCCTTCCTGTGAGGTGACAGTGTGAACCACCATGTGGCGTTAACTGCAGTGCACACATTGAGCTAGATGCTCAATGACTCAGATTCAAATTGAAGTAGTCAGCACCCCCCCACCCCCTGACCCTTGTGAGGATTAAGGGGTAGAAAATGGATGGATGGAATGGTTATCTAGTTTTCTAAAAAATATTAATTTCACACAATGCATTTTCAGTGTCACTTTTTGGGGGAAGGACAGCATCACTCCATTCATTGGCTAACAGCTTTAGTAAATCATCATTAAAATAAAATCCACAATCACTTAACCTATGAACATTGGTATGTTTTATCTGTAATATTTATCATATATCACACTCGGCTGATGGCAGTGCATCAAACCAATATCAACTGATTCCAGTTCTGAGCCACATAATGGTGCATCCTCAGATTAGTCTTTTTCCTCTCCAAAAAACCTCCTGATTTTTGTGTTCTGTGTATCTAATGTAGGAAAAGTATTTGGTTACTCTCAGTGTAATAATTTTTCCACATTTATTTTCTTTCCAGTTATAAAACAAGGATGGTATAATCACATTTAGCTAATTGCTTTATAAATGCTTTTGATGGAAATGAGACATTTTATCCCACCTTTTAATAAAGTAATTAGCTCTCTTTGAATGGAAAGCATTACATGTGAATGCTCTCTGTGGTCCACTATGTTCATTGTAATTGATTTTCTCAGCCAAAATATGATTGTGTGACATTTTGGATGTCAAACTGTACTGATTCAGTGGCAATATGCCAAAGCCCTGACCTGTACTCCGTTCTTGTTGCTGTGCATTAAAATTGCTTTCATTTCAGTACGTTTGCACAAATAATCTCTCTCTGTCACACAAACACACACACACACACACACATGCACACACATGCATATGTTGGTTTTCTATTTACAAAGAGGTCGCACATGCTAGTACAGACACACTGACATATTCACACAAACCCCGAGTGAAGCTGGTTGGACGTCTGGTGGCCAAGTGGTGGCGTTGAGGCATCATCGGTCACTTGGAATCTGTCAGTGACTCACCAAGGGCACAATGGAATTAGTGAGATTCTCCGCAATGTGACAGCTTGCTCTGGCTAAATGGTGTAATAATCTACCCCTCCTCTCGCAAACCTCCAACAACACATGCACATGTACGCACACACTCTCGTTTACTCCCTCCCATTTTGCCCTCTCCATACCAACTGGCACAGATAACATTGTCTTAAGCTATAAAAAAGATTTTTTCCCCTCCCTCCATTGCGGTAATTATTGAATTAATGCAGATGGAGAGAGACATCTGCATGTTAAAGTGTTGGCCTCTCTCTTATGCACAGCAGATGTTCTCCTGTCATTTACTCAAATTATGCTGCTTAGATACACGGAGGGAGAGAGACACAGCAAGCGAGAGAGAAAGTAACTCGCCAAGGCGACATTGTCTTACAGCCGTCAGCATCAGCGAGCACATTCTACATCTGTCCTCCAAGTAAACCCTCAAGTAAAATACATGCTTCCCCCAAGGTGCTCTTCCAAATAGTTACACAGGTCTATTTAGTTTATAATTATTGTCTAATTGTTTTTTATAGCCAATATAGAGCTGGTTTTAATTTAAAAAGTGGCCACATATATACAAGACAACGCCTTAGAGAAACCTTTAAGAACATAAGAAAAATTACATTAAATGTTAAGTGTGTACTATCTAGTGACATTTAATGGTGGCGCTGCAGGTGGGAACCCACTGCTCCCTTCCCATGTGTGAATGAGTTTACACGGTCTGGCAGAAATGTCCTCATGTGAGGCTACATCCAGCAGCATTATGGCGTGTTCAAGTTGTACTCTGAAGAGTTTCTAGCTGGTAATTTCAACTTGAACACCCCCTGAAGTCAGAATTTCAACCTTGAAAGTTGGATCAACCCCGACTTTACTATTCAAGATGGCTACCACCAACTGCATGAACACTGCTATTTACCTCAGCTGCGTACATTATGTTTTCACCAGCATCTGTTGGTTTGTTTGACTATTCACAAAATTACACAAAAATTTCTGACCTGATTGCCATGAAATTTGGTGGAAAATTAGAGCTTGGGCCAAGGAAGAACCCATTAACTTTTGGAGTGGACCCAGATAAAATTAAAAAAAAAATTTTAATCACTTTCATTAATTGGGCATTTTTCAAGGTTTTTGGTAACTTCTTAGTTAATAATGTATGAATCTTGATAAAAATTAAAGATAAGATTGGAGATAATTAGGAGAAGGGTTTCTGTGAATATGTCTAATTTGGTTCAGATCCAAATAAAATATAGATTTTGCCAAAATTCATGTTTTTCATACAGTATTTTTTCATCCGTTTTGCAATAACAAATAGAGCCAGAGACTTAAATCTACTACGAAGGTTTAGAAAATGGGAAGTGAATGAACGGTTTTGGTGTATCTATGATATTTTTAATGCGTATTTAGTCCAAGATGACAGATTTTGGTGCAGATCCAAATCTCTTGGAAGAGTGCACTACGGGCATTGGTCAAGGTGCGTGCTCTGCTGAGTGCCATTCTAGTTTCTCTTAAATATGTTTCATATTACACCACTCATACATGTTGCACTGTACAATTTTTAGCCATTGCCTGTTGTTACACTGTTTGTGTGTGCAAATGCCACATATAGTTGTTATCATGTGTAGTGCACATTTGTTTGGAAGTTGTCTATATTCCAAATGAGCTGCCTTTCCAGTACACGTCCATGTTTTTACGACTTAGCAGCTGGAACATGATCAGCTCAGAGTTTACGCCATTCCCAGTTCCAGCCTCTGAGTTCCCAGGTAAATGGAACACTTCATTAGTCGACACACTGACTTACTTTGCCAAGCAGAAATGTGTCGGCTCCGCATCTCTTCAAACGTTTATCCCTCATCAGCATTTGTCCATTTGGAAATGTCACATCAGTGTTTCCATTCATCTACTTGTATTTGCATTTTCAGTTTGCACATTAAAATCCTGGCAAGTGGCAAGTGTTAAAAATTAGGAAAATGTTTTTAAACTTGGGACAAGTGGAAAATTTGACATCA
This sequence comes from Pseudamia nigra, assembly GCA_029823295.1. NCBI lineage: Eukaryota > Metazoa > Chordata > Actinopteri > Kurtiformes > Apogonidae > Pseudamia > Pseudamia nigra. The sequence goes on along the minus strand of JAQQAE010013943.1, from coordinate 754 downwards.
GCAGAAGGTAAATGACAATTAGTGCAATGGAAACAAATTTAGTAAATACTTTTCTTGGGAGCAATGAAGAGATGAATAACTGAGAACACCATGTACAGAGACAAGAAGCTATTTTAACCATGATGTTGAAGAATGTGATGAACCAGCTCTTTATATTTGCATGACACTAGTGGCACTCATAAATGTGCATTTTCAGTTTACTTTAACTTTGGTTTAAATTTGCAATAAAATTCTGAAACCTGACTCATTTTCATCCTAGTTTTGCACTGATGGTTGTTCTGCTCTCATTTTACCACAATTACTTTCTTTAATGATGAGGTTTGACATCCCAGTTCTTCTTTATCTCCCTTTTCCTCTTCCTATACCTCTCTCTATATATCTCTTCCCTTCCTCTCTCTCCCACCATCGCTCTTCTTCGCTCTCTTCCTCTACTTCTTCTCTCTCCATCTTCCTTTTCTCTCTTTATCTCTCACCTCTCCAGTTGCCTCTTATTGTCTTATTTTCTGTTTTGCAATACTGTGATACTAACTTGCATCTTCCCTGTAGCTTTTGTACTTCCTCCCTCTGCCCTAGGTCTCTAGGTCACTAGGTCACTAGGTCTCCTGATGTCCTACCTGTGTGCTTGCTGGTTCTAGACCAGTCCAATGTCTGTGGACGTCGCCCAGTATCTATGTTGTTTGTTGTTCTATCTCTACTCTGTTCTTTTGTCTCTCCTCTGTCCACTAACCCCAACCGGTCGAGGCAGATGGCCGCC
>JAQQAE010013942.1:0-12565 GCA_029823295.1 Pseudamia nigra | reverse complement strand
TGAAACTGAGCTGCAGCACAGTGGCCAAGACCATCCAGCAGTTTAACAGGACAGGTTCAACTCAGAACAGGCCTCGCTATGGTCGGCCAAAGAAGTTGAGTGAACGTTCTCAGCATCACATCAAGAGGTTGTCTTTGAAAAATAGATGTGTATATAGTACATCTATTAGTATAGTACTAATTTACAGTAATAGATTACTGTAAGTTAGAAGTAGTTGTGAGATATAGGGCAGTGGGATGTTTATTACAATTTCAGGAGTTTTCTGCATACGTGTCTGCTTTCTGTAAAGCGCAAACACGTGTTTTGTCGGGTGCAGAACCACACGACAAAATGCATCTCCGCCGTGTGTGTGTGTGTGTGTGTGTGAGAGAGAGAGAGAGAGAGAGAGAGAGAGAGGACAGTCTCCGCTTCAGTGTCTCTGCCACTTACACATACTGTGGCTGTTTAACCAATCAGATGGCGCCGTGCACGGGACAATGGTAGAGACAGAAGTGCAGGAGAGAGAGCGAGAGGGAGGGGCAGCAGCGTCTGAGCCAAAATAAAACAGTTTTTAATTGATTTCTTGATATCGGCCGGTCGGATTAAAAAAACACTGATACAGACGTGTCAAAATTCCAAATATCAGCCGAGCCGATAATTGGTCGACCTCTACTAATGACACTGTACGAGAAACAGTTTAGAGAATAACAGCCTTGGCAGGAGGCATGGACTCTGAGTGCCCCTATAGTTTATAGTAAAATCCATTTCATACAAAGAAAATGTTGAGATTTAATTTCTTGTAATGGTTCATGTTAAGCCACTGTTAAAGATGTTTTTATTCCTGGAACAAGATGTAATTACAGAGGAACATTGTCATTCTTTGTTTGAAACATTAACTAATGTTGCCAAAATGTAATATGTTTTTGGTAGTGTGTTTTGCACATAAATCAGCTGCAGCTAGGTCATGTTCATTCTTTGGGCAGTAGTGTGATCCACAATGTGTGAAAGCCATTTGCACTGTGGTCACTGCTGCCACTTCTGTAGTTTCCTGGATGCTGTGGATCTGGTTTTGCCCACGTCCAGCATGTCTGTGGTTTTTTGATAGGTCTATGAAACCTGAACAGTCCCAGAGTTGTGGGAGCTCTGAATAAGTTTGAGGCCCCAGCCAAGAAAACCCACCATCAGCTGCCAGAAATGATGGCTGAACACAAAAGCTGCAAGGACTGAATGGTGCTTGGCTCAGTGACCGCTGCATTCTCATTAGATAAACCTAATCAACAGGGAGGCAGGACAGCTTTCTGTTCCTCCAGCTGCCGTGCCCCATAATGGCCCAAGACACCTCGGCTGTTTCTTGGTGTCCATCATGCAAAGACTCCGCTCACACAAAAGCTTTCAGCGTGGGCTTTTTCTTCACTGCCAAAGTAAGTTTAGTGTGTGCCAGGTGACCACAGCTTAAGATGCTTCAGTGGTGACATCAACCCATTTAGCATCATGCTAGGGGTAAAGCCATGAATCAGGAGATACCAGACAACACAAAAAGAAGTATTGTGAAGAAGCCGAGTCTGTTGGCCACACTTTACAGCTGGGGGTCACACTGTCTGCTGATAAAACTGGTCAGGAGATAAGCACTTAGTGAGTGTAAAGTACAAGATATCCTTCCTATCCATCTCCATCACGACTGCAAAAATCTACACAGGTGTGTGTTGAAATGATTCCTTTGTGACTTTTCAGTGTTTGAACAGATAATAGAGGCTCTGTGTTATCATTGTAATTAATTTGATGATGATCAATAACTGCGATATAGTTGGATAAACTAAAATCAGTTTTTACAGATTGCTTCTCTACATGAGCAGGACCTGAAAGTTGTTATATCCTGCAAAAATGACACTTTACTGTGATGGTTACAGTATGGGCAGTAAGAAAATGTTTCTACATTTGAGTATCATATATCATGTGATATATGATACAATCACGTTTAGGGATCTGAAACATAATTGTTGCAGTTAGCTCACATATGGACATTATGTAATAAGTGCAGTTATTCTGAATCAGAATCAGCTTTACTGGCCAAGTACATTCACATTTACAAGGAAAAAAACACAAAAGACACAGAATGAGGACAACAACTGAACTGAACAATAGTACTATAATATACAAATACAATAATGTACAAAATATACATTGCAGTTAAATATAGATAAGTAAAGTGATCAGTAGTTATAATTGTCTCCATTCAGCTGTACAAAAACATGGATGTAACTTACTGAAATTTCTTATCACTATTTTCACATCATTTTCCACCATTTGAGGTTTGACTAGTGCTCTTCATGTGTTTCTGTTTTCTCAATGTTTCACAACATACTGATGCCTTTTAAAATGAATAACTTCTTTGTGTATTCCAGTAACATACTTTGTGTTCTACCATGTTTACAAAGCATACAAGCAAAACAAAAATATAGTTTTCATGTGTTTTCCTGAGTTCAACCTAATGAATGCCTTCATTGGAGGTATAACGTGTGGATACGTAAAATGACTTACTGAGGACGAATATCATAAAATGAGCTGACAAAGACAAATTTTCTCAAATGAAATTATTGTAACACTATTGGGAACTTTAGACACTGGTTCATTTTGTGTTTAAATGATTAATGCCTAAATAGCATCAGTGTAATCTTGTTATTTGACTCAAAAGCATCATCATTGTATAAAACTGTTAAACTTGGCACACGTCCTGTTTTCAGATTCTTGCCAATACACAGCCCTAGTGATGATGTGATGTAAATAGGGTGCTGATTTTGGATCTTTAAAATATGGTTCTTATTTGTATTTTTGTGTTTCATTGAATAGTAATTACATTGACACAGAAGAGAAGAAAGAGAATTAACAGGATAAAGTACCACACAGAAGCCATGCAGATGCTGCAAGCTACCTGTGTGCTCTTTTTGTCTCCTGGTTCTTTATCCTCTTTTCTCTGCTGCGCATGATTTTAGCTGCTTGTGTGGTTTTCTGAATCTTGCCTGCATTTGATGACTGCAAGATAGAAAACATCTGGGAACCTCAGCAGCCTTGTTCTTCCACACATGGAGTTAGAAACATTTGAACAATAAAACATCTGAATGTGACTGCCATGTTGCTGGGAGTGGTGGGTTTATCAGAGGTTGTGCCTTGCTGCGTAAAAGGGAAAAAAAAATCATGACAGGAAGGAAGACTTTCACATGCCAGCACTGGAGTAAAAACAACAAGATTATGGTTTAGACAAAACACAGGGTCACTTCCCCTGCTGCCTCTGCACACAGCAGGAACCCTGGTATTACTGATGGTTTGGAGGAATGGGTTTCATTACTGGGATGCAGGACTCTGGAGAGGTGGCTGGAATAAACACTCCAGCAGCCGTCACCAACAGCCTGCCTCCGACGTCTCTTTCTGGCTTGAGATACAACTGTCTTGGTTTGTGGTTGGGACACAGATGTTAAAACTATCTGACTGCACCTCTGCTCAAAACAGCCCAGAGTTCTTGTCCTCACAGCAGAAGAAAGGTGCTATTACTCACTGTCATGTATTAAGAAGATGAGTGTCAGTTCTGGCTTGACAGGAGGATATTTGTGTTGCTCAGCAGATCACTGCCATATTTGTTGAATGTCTCTTTTCTAGCCGTTCATGTAGCATCACTGCCTTGGCTTTTATTCAAACATCCAAACCTACTTATTCCCACATTGCCTGTTCTCTAATATAATGCAGTTTTAGCGGATACCATCATTATGATAATGTAATTTAGGCAGCATAAAAATACAAGAGAAAACAAACAGCAGACAGGCAAATGGCACTACAAGCTATGTCTTTTCCATTTAGAAACAGGTCAATGATGTTTATAAGCAGGTTTGAACAAATTGACAAAAAAGATAAAGACCTCCTGCAGGAAATGCTCTGCTTCCTTGGGTGCTATGACTGTATACACTACTAATCAAAATTTTGAGACCAGTTGAAAAATTGCAAGAATGTAGATTTTGCACTGTTGGATCTTAAGAAGGTTCTAAGTGGTGCTTCAAAATGTAAAAAGAAGAAATGGGAGTGAGACAAGAAAAAATTTTGAGTAAGAAATTTATTGCAAACAACCATTAAACTGAAATAGGCTGTTCGTCAGCTGATCAAAAGTTTAAGTCCACAACCTTTAAAAGCCAAAATCTTCGCAAAAATGTGGATTCAGTGTCATTTTGTGTAAGATATCCACACTGTCATAACCTCCAGATGGCAAAGGCAACAAAGCTTTCGCTCTTTGAATTCAGTCGGATTATTGAGCTGCATCAGCAGGGCCTATCGCAGCGTGTCATTGCTGCTGAGGTTGGACGCAGTAAGACAATCATTTTAAACTTCTTAAAAGATCCTGAGAGTTATGGGGAAACCACGTCAAGTGGTAGACCCAAAAAAATTTCACTGGCCCTCAGCTGGAGGATCCAGTTGGCTGTCCGTCAAGACACGGGGTGATCCTTGGCCCAAATTAAGCTTGTCACTGGTGCCAACTGCAGTCCCGTAACCATTTGACGGCATCTGCGAGAGAAGGGCTTTAAGAACAAAAAACATCTTCAAAGATCTCGTCTCCTTCAACGGCACAAAATTGCCCGTTTGGAGTTTGCACGTGAGCACCAAACATGGGACATTGAAAGGTGGGAGAAAGTTTTATTCTCTGCTGAGAAAAATATTAACCTTGACTGTCCTGATGGCTTCCAACGTTACTGGCATGTCAAGGAGATCCCACCTGAGATGTTTTCTACACGGCACAGTGGAGGGGGCACCATCATGATGTGGGGGCTTTTTCCTTCAATGGAACAATGGAACTTCCGGTTGTGCAGAGGCATCAAACGGCAGCTGGCTGTGTGGAGATGTTGCGGGGGGCATCGCTCATGCCTGAAGGCCATCGTCTGTGTGGTAAAGACTGGGTTTTTCAACAGGACAACATTGCAGTTCTGACAAAGGACTTCTTCAGAGAAATAACATCACTCTTTTGAACCATCCTGCGTGTTTCCCTGATCTAAATCCAATTGAGAACATTTGGGGTTGGATGGTAAGGGAAGTTTACAAAAATGGACACACAGACAGTGGATGCCCTCTGTGAAGCCATCTCCACCACTTGGAGCAACATTCCCACTAGCCTCCTGGAAACACTAGCGTCAGAGATGTAGTGACACTGATATTCAGTAAAAATAAATGAATGTCTGCTTAAAGATGAGTAGAATCAATAAGTAAATGCAATTAATCAGTGAGGATTTTCAGGAGTAATGGGGTAAATATGTTATAGCTAAAATCAGTAAATAGACTGGACAGTAGAGATTGTGTATTTTCACACTAACTGAAGAAAATCGGGCTCATCCACATTTCTCCATGAATAATGGATATTTAACAAGTAAATTATACATCCAACCATCACCTGAACTACTGATGATTTTTAAAACGTCAAACTAACAGCCAGTGCCAAAATATTTATCAGGAATCAAAAACAAAATGCCATTGCACAATAATACTAATACTTGACAACTTTCATTTTGAATTAAACAAAGTCATGGAGTGTCTTCCATTAGCAGACACGTTACACTGTTTGTCATGCTATCCTTCATCTCCTCTGTTTCACTCATTAACTGTCATTTTACCTGCACCGCCTAATTGTGCCTGTCTCTTGATTTTCATGCTTTCAATTAGCACCTCACAACTCATCCACATTTAGCCGCTGTGTTGAATTTATAATGAATTTCTTGACAGGCAAAATACTGCTGCTGTTCAGATTGATTTGGTGATTTATATTCAACTATATAAAGCCTGTGCAGTTCTACTGTCGACAATAAAAACCTTAGAAAAATACCTGAGGTTGAAAAGGTGTTTCTTTATGCATGCTGAGGGTTCATAGCCTTACAGCTGTCATGGTCTGCAGAGAGTCAGGGGCACAGCGTGCGGCTGCATTAAGCCTATTTAAAGCAGGGAACAGGTTATTTAAGGTCTAACACTAGATTTTTACACAGTTGACTGTATTGTCCTTGTTGCAAATATGTCTAAGCAACATAGAAACCTGTTTTGGGAGCACAGTAAAAGTGAATGGGATCTTATTTTTTAATCTTGTATATGACAAAAATATCAACTCATTAAAAAGATGGTAGGGATAGACATGTATGGACACTAAGCAATGGATTTTACTGACTCTGTATAATGTCACCATCCTTTCAAACTCTAAACTGGTTGTTTGACTTAAGAATTATGAACCAAACTTGGTTAAAGCAATTAATGGATAAGCTTAGACTCACTGTATTTTGATATTCAAGCAGTTTTAAACATTACCAAACTTGCTAATTGTAGCTTTTTCCACAAAGTCAGGATAATTTTTTGTCATATCTGGATATATTTGAGTTTTAGACTGTTCATTAATGATCAGATTCAGAAAATCATTGTGATAAATACATGTACAATAAACACTTTGCACTCATGGAGAGGCCACTGTGGAGACAAAGAACCATGTTTAATGGAGTTGACAGGAGTAGGTAAAAAATGGAGTTGAGTTAAAAGGAGAAGATGTTTCAGCTGCATGTGCCCTCAGACAGCAGATTTGAATGAAGAGAAAGGGAGCTGCAGCACACTTCGTTCAAAACCTTTAACCAGTGTAAACAAAAAGACTGATGACACTACTGTGTTTGGAGATTGAAAACCCCAGCCAAACCCCAGAAAACAAGCTTTGTGTGACCTACCTGTTTATCTTAGGCCTCTTGTAGACTCCTGCAAACTCTATTGTGACGTTACAACATTTGATCAATTCATAGGTTAGTTAATAAATTAACTGGGCAATTCCATGAAAAGTGGGACATGGCAAGGCAACATTAATTTCAATTTTAGTTTCTTGAAAAGCATGCAACTTTTTGACTTAACTTCACTGACTTCAGATGCCCTGGGTGGACTGATTTGAAATGTGGCAGCCAATTCACACCAATGGCCTATCTGACCACCACCAAACATTTATTCACTCCCATTCATACAAGGCAAGATGGGGTAAAGTGTCTTTCCCATGGCCGAAATGACAATGACTGGGATGGAGTGGGATTTGAACCTCCAATCCTTTTGGTTATTGGATGACCCACTCTACCTCCTGAGCCACGGCATCAGCATGGCATTTGGTGCAAGAAAATGCATCCATGGGTAGGTGGAAGTAATGTACAAAATTCCAGGTTCAGTAGCACCAAAGAGGAAGGAGTATAAATTGTAACTACAGACATTACCGTATACCAAAGTTACATTAGGTCATTAAAACTAAATTTACACATAAAACTAGATGTGAAAAAAAAAAAACATTTCAGTGCAATGTAAAGACAAGATATTGTGAACTTATACATCCAAACAACTTAAAATCACAATATACAGAAAATATTGTAATCTTTGTTTTGTCAATTGGTCAACATTTGGCTGAGAATGTGTTGATACATATGTACTGAGACTAGAGTGTGGATCAACTGCCTTCATAAAGTCCTGTGTTTATAACACATTGAACTTACTTAATCTGTCTTGAATCTGTAGATAACAGTGCAGCACTATTGTGATACCATGTGGTCATTCTATTGAAGAGTGAATGAGGTCTATTTCATTTTTCACTGCCCCGCCTTCTTTCCCCTTGCTCTTTCTGTGTGATGTATGTTGTGACATCATACCAAGGGCTGAGGGGAAGTCAACAAGGGGAACTGAAACCGCGACTGAAATGCAGGGTATGTCCGTGAAATGATGACGAAAAAGCACCAGCCACCCACCATGGTGAATGAACATAACCATTAGAGTGCTCAGTTCCTTGACTTTGACTAAATGTAAATGAGAATGCTGTAAACTATACTGGGGTTATTCCACATGGTTCTTTATTGTTCATTGTTCATCGTTTTCAGGTTCAACAGATTTTCTGCTTTCCCTGTTTTTCTTTTCTGATATTGTTTGGAGTCAGTGTAAGGCATAAAATGAAGAGATGAAAAAGCTTCATCCAGACACTGTGCTTATGCATGAGACCACGTGAGATGTTAGTGAAAAGGCAACATTTGATGTTTTAAAAGTGGCCAAGATGGCAACAAGTCACAGATCATCCCGTTCCAGCGCTGGAAGCACAAAAGCCTCAACATCATCGGCAAGTGCGGCCCATGCCAGAGCCAAAGCGGAGGCTGCAAAGGTGAGAGCATCACATGCTAACCAAGAAGCTAAACTTAAAATGGAAAAGGCTGCCAAGGAGGCAGAAAGAATTACAAGAGAAGCACAAAATCAGTTGGAAGCAGCAAGAATTGATACAGAACTGGAGGTGCTAACACTCAAACGAGAAGCAGATGCAGCTATAGTAGAAGCACAGGTACTGGAGGAAGCTACAGCTATACAGTCTTTAATTGAAGAAGAAAAAACAGAATCTGAAAATATCAGAACTCAATGGACAAGCGAATATGTCCAGTCACAGATTGACCTCCAGAATCTATCACCCTCCACATGTTTATCGAACCCACCTGCCAAACCCCAGTTGCATGCAGAATCAGGTGATAGCTACATTACATGGCATTCACCCCCTGATGCTCTAAAGCTGCAAGTTTCTACTGAGACACCAAAGTTCAAAAAGGGTGACATTACTCACTTACATGAATACAACCCAAATAAGCAAATTAACGTAGAAACAAACTTTGAAGCCAAAAGACCAAATCCATCCATGAACGTACATGCTCCACTATATGTTCCCTCACGTGTTCACCCAGTCAGCACACAGCCTCAAATTGAACCATTGGCACAATATTTGACACGACGAGATCTTGTTATTTCAGGACTGTATCAATTTGATGATAAGCCAGAAAATTTCCGGCCATGGCAGTCCTCTTTCACAAATGCAGCCACTGAGGTTCAATTAACAGCATCCCAAGAACTGGACCTCATGACCAAGTGGCTCGGAAAGGAATCCCCACAGAAGGCCAAGACTCCGTTGAGTGGATACAGGCTCTCCACTGAGGTCTACATCCTTGGCAACTGCTGCACAGTCTTCTGGAGCGATGGTTTCTAACACCTCAGAACTGTTTGAAGCGAACTTATGAAGTCGAAGATTAGACTCGGCAAGGGCTGCTTTTGTTCTGCATAGCAAGTCAATGGCTTCAGTATCTGTTGGTAAGGAGTGAAGACAATCATCAACGTAGAAGTTTCTTTCTACAAAGTAGACAGTGTCAGCTTCGTGTGCTTGTGCACCCTCTCTGATAGCTCTTCTAAGGCAGTAGATGGCAACTGCAGGAGACAGGCTGTTGCCAAAGATGTGCACTTTCATCCTATAGTTGATAATCTCCTTTGTAACATCACTATCCTTGTACCAGAGGAATCTCATGTAATTCCTGTGGTCCTCTCTCACCTTGAAGCAACAAAACATTCCTCTGCCGAGATTGCAACTTTTTCTTTGCGGAACCGTAATAGAACCCCAAGGAGAGTTGTTGAGATCGGAACCAGTTAGAAGTACATCATTGAGTGAAACACCTGAATGTTGGGCACTTTAGTCAAACACTACTCTGATTTGGCCTGGCTTCTGTGGGTGAAATACACTGAAGGTCAGTAAATACCAGCATTCTTCATTTTGTCCTAATAGTGGTGCTTCCTCAGCATGGTCATTCTCAAACATGTTTCTCATAAAGTCCAAATATTGTTTTTGCATGTCTGGCTTCATCTTCAGAGTATGTTGGAGTGATGTGAAGCGTTTCTCTGCTTGTTCTCGATTGTTAGGTAGACGCCTTCGTGGTTGTCGGAATGGAAGTGGGGCAACCCAACTTTGCCCCTCATTCCTGTAGACTTCTTTGTCTATCAGTTCCAGAAACATTTCATCTTCAATTGATGATGCCAGTTTGTTGTCATGTTTCGTGTAATTAAACATATTGGCCCAACAAATCCTCTGTCACTCTGTGAGATCCTGAGGTCTTATTTTGTGGCAGTCCACCATGGGGAATTCTTTCCTTTATGTGAAAAAAGCTTGCACAAGGTTGAAGGAGTGAAGGTCTGCCATTATCTAGCACAGTTGTTTTGAACGTGTTGACAATAGGCTTATGCGCATTCCCTAAGCAGACTTCTCCAATGGGTACCCAGCCTAGGTCCAAGCGTTGGGCAAAAGGGGCATTGTGGGGCCATTTATTTGTTGCTGAACCTTGTGTGCTCTGATGACATCCCTACCAAGCAGCAAGAGGATTTCAGCTGTAGGGTCCAACTCTGGGATGTGTTCTGCTACTTTTGCAAGGTGAGGGTGGTGTAAAGCTGCACTAGGCATGGGGATTTTGGACTGGTTGTTGAGTATATCATCACACTCAAGAAGTGGTGGCAGGGGAATTGTTACCTTTCCATTAAGTGACTCCACAACAAACTCTTCAGCTCTGCGACCAGCTGTTTCAATGGTGCCCGAACATGTTCTCAGGTGGTAGAAGTATGGTTCATATTCCACATTGAACAGCTTGAAGAAGCTTGACCTTGCAAGAGAGCGGTTACTTTGCGGTTCAGATCCCGGCCTCTCATGTCCACAGGCCAAAGTGTCCTTGAGCAAGACACTGAACCCCACATTGATCCCAGTGAGTGTCACTGGTGTATGAATGTGTGTGTGGCTGGGTGAATGGAAAGCAGTGTAAAGTGCTTTGAGTCCTTAGGGTAGAAAGGCACTATATAAGTGCAAGACCATTTACCATTTATAGAATTGACTTTTCCATACTGCAGATGCATACAAGCTGCACTGATACTGGTTATGTTTTTTGTAATTGATGTTCGGGTTTGACTGATATTGTAGTTTTCTCCAGTCTGACATGAGGTCATTTGATGTAGTCATGCACAATTGGGCTATTTAATCACTACCCTGACCAAATCAATGCAAATACAGTGGTACCTTGCTGTCCAAAATTAATGAATTCCGGCGTGTTGCTTGTACAGCGATAATTTCTTAGGTGGGTTTTCCCCATAGGAATATATGTAAATGTAATATTAATCCGTTCCGGGACCCACAAACTCCCATATAAAGTATATATTGCGCACACATTTATTCATTATTTATTATAATATGAAAAGGATGTTATGCTAATTATATGAAAAGGAATGCATGAAATTAGTTATAGAAATGATTTGTAATGTCTTCCTACCTTGACTTATGACACAGCTGAAACTGTGTCTCAGCTCACTAGGTCGCGGCCCAGCCTAGGTGTCTGGGAATGGAATCATACTGTAGCAATTGTAAGCTAACTGAGAGGGTAAACTTGTAACAATTGAGGATTCATCTGGGATCTTAGAACCGAGCATGAATGACCCTAACTTCTGGGACGTTTGACCGGGACATGAAACGTAGTGTTAGCAAGTGTTTTGTGTGCTTCGGTGTGTGAAAATAACGTGGTTTGTTTTGAGTCGGTGTGGCGGGGCTAGCAGCTAAATAGCTTGGTGTTACCAAAACAAGGCAATGTTTAGTTGGCTTAGTGACTAAGCTAGCTAGTTAACATTTGACTACTTTTTTAGCTTTGCATTACTTTGTATGTTGATACAGTTCATGTCGGCGGGTTGTGTGAAAATTAGTTGTTGACCATTCGAGTTGACGTGGCGTGGTTGGTGTCTGTCAGCTCGGTGTGGACGAAGCAAAGCAGTGTAGGTGGCTTAGTGGCCACAGTAGGCTTACGGCTACTGTTCTTAGCTATCAACACAAAGCTGTGTTGATGGCTAAGAACAGCAGCTGTAAGCATACCGAGCAACGGCTTTGTGTTGTTCGCTCCCTCTCAGTTGGCATAACATCAACCAGGGTAAGCCACTGACCAATTTAGCTTAGCCACAGCTCCAGAGCTAATAACACAACGCCAGGCCTGCCGGTCTCTTTAGATGGATTCACCTTCATCCATGCAGACCGGACAGTGGCAGAGAGCGGGAAGAGGAAAAGTGGGACTGGCGGTGTTTGTAAACATCACATTGTGTAACCCAGGCCACAGCACTGTTGAGGAGCAGCTCTGTAGCAGGGACATCGAGCTACTAGCGGTTAGCATTTGGCCATATCACATATGATTGTGTTGACTGTTTACATCACTTCTGGGTGGGCAATAGTTCACTTCCAGCTGCTGATCTACTGTACCACACTTCAGTCTGGTAGGTCGTGGTAATGCACCTGTTAAGTTGGGTGCCGGCTGCCAATGAAAACCAAAAGAAGTTCACTTCCAGGTTTATCTCTTTTGTAACACAATGTTTTATGTGGATACCGGGACGCATTTTGGGCCAAATTTTTTTTTTTTGTACAGCGAATATTTTGCAGAGGGAAGTGTTCGTACAGCAAGGAACCACTGTATTTCAGAATAATATTGTCTATAGATGGCTAGTCACGTCAGTGAATGTAATGTGACGTCCTTCACATAATGTCTGCCATATAGAATTTTCCTAATCTTGGAATTACCTGCTTAGTACCTCTGTTTCTGAGCTCTGCTACAATAGGTATACAGTGGAAGCTCGCACAACGATGATAATCCGTTCCGGCGTCACGGCCGGTCTCTGAACCGGTCGTTGTACGATCCAACTTTTTCCATAGGAATACATGTAAAACCAATTAATCCGTTCTGGACCAACGACT
>JAQQAE010013941.1:0-12566 GCA_029823295.1 Pseudamia nigra | reverse complement strand
GAGCCCTGCGGACTGGACGAAGTGGGCTTAAGACCACTGGAAGGTAGTGTGATGCAATGACCCGGCATCTGCTCTGTAGAACTGTTCCAACTAAATACCTCAGCTCTGATGAGCCGATCCACATCAGCTGTCCTGTCTCCTCTCCAAGCACACCTGCAACTCATAATTATTCCATCACAGACACACACACACACACACACACACACAGGTAAGAGCCAGAGGGAGCTGGAGAGCATGAACCCCAACAGTAGACATCCATACACCTACAAAAACCAGAGGGAGCTGGAGAGCACAGACCCTGACATTTATCTCCACTTTGAGCTCATTTTTGTCAATTTTTATTTATTTTCCACAGATTATTGTGTTTATTTTTGTCCAGTTTGTGAACTAGTTTATCCAGTTTTTCATTTGGTGGATTGTTTTGTTTATTTCCTTGATTATTTTGTTCATGTTTACAGATTTTCTTCATTATTTTCATTGTTGTTCATTTCACAATGGTCATTTCCATGACCATTTTGTATGTTTCTATGCATTACAGATTGTTGATTATTTTGTTCTCTTTGGTTCATTTTCTTGATTAATTTGTACGTTTAGTCCATTTTTAAAATATGTATTTAATTTTGTTCATTGTACGGATTGTTGCATTTTCATTTTGTTGATTACATTTATGAATTTTCTTGATTTTTTTTGGTTCATCTTTGTGCATTTCATATATTTTGTCGCTTCTCTTGATTATTTTGGTACATTTTTGCTACATTTTTGTTTATTTTGTGGATTGTTATATTTTCATTTTGTCGATTATCTTGTTCAGTGTGATTCATTTTGTGGCTTATTTTTTCAATTTTTTTCATTTTCTTGATTTCTTTGTTCATTGCTGCTCATGTGGTGAATTATTTTTTCATTTTTATATTCTTAAACTTATGCAGCCAAGGCAAACATTTGCAGTTCATCAGAACAAGGACAATGCAGTGGATGCTCAAAATCCCCAGGTGAATCCAGAGATGACTGACGAAAAATGCCCATTAATGTTCAAATGAAATCCACAACCCTTGTAAATACAGTATTACTGTGACACCAAACACACTGGTACAGTGGAGGCTTGTCAGCTGTATCCTGGTACAGTACTGGCTAATGATTAGAGCAACTGAGTGACGCTGAACCAGCCATTGTACATTATAAAACCATGGTTGATAGGCATATATGAGCTCTGTTCATTGCTGTTCAGAGTACAGTTGGAGATAAACCTCGTGGAAAGTTTTACAATTTTACACCACCTCTAAACACTTCCATGACGTAGGAAGATTACTGTTTACTGTTATTTCATGTGGCAGAGTGCGTCTATTTATGATGGGTCTGTGTGTATGACTGGACTGTTATGTTGTGCATTTTTCTCCAATGGCCTTAGTGTGAGTCTGGCTGTGTTTAGGTGGTATGGCGTTTCTCTGAATAAACAACATGGTCTTGACAATGTCATCATTTGCAGCAGTTCTTCGCATAACTACAGGGACCTCATCAAACTACAGGTGGACAGTAAATCAATAATTGTTATTGTGACATGTACAGTGTTTAACAAATTTATTAGACCACCACCCAATGAACTGTTTATGCCATAGCTTCCCATATTATCCTACAGTTACTCTGTCCACTAATATATAGTCTATGCTTCTATGCATAATTATAGTGCTTCATAATTTACAAAGGTTTATAATAGTGAATTAAAGGATTGAATAATTTTTGTGTCATTGTATCATAAGCACCTGCTGTGTCTTTTATTTATTAGGTCATGTTTTACACAACCAGAAATCAGGCAAGGACAGGGCTTAATGACTTATTATTTCTTCATTACTTGGATGCAGTAATAGTCATGCATGTGTAATTACAATCCTCAGCAGTCAAAGGGATACGCCTGTGTGCCAGAAAACAAGCAGGACAACAGAATTTAAGTAAACTTTGGAGAGGTCTTGCAATCTGACAAGGAGCCTGTCATTTGATGAGCTCTGCTCTGAGAGACCCACCTGACAGGAATCGACTCAGACATCATTTAGATAACTCAGAATTGGGGTCAAGGACCTCTGCATGAATGTAATTCGAGGCTCCTTTAACTCCAACACAATGACCTGGAAGGAAAGTGCTTTTGAAATAGCAGACTTATCAAAATGAAATAGATCCTGGGTCTGATACTTGGAAAGGACAAGCTGAGAGATATTTTTATCTCATCTTTCTTATTTACTTGCAAAAGTGATAGCTTCTGAAAATGGAAAGATAAGAAAAACTGAATCTCAATTAGTAAGGGGACTTTTTTGACTTAACGTTTATTTATTTATTTTTTTAAACAAACTAGGCTGTGGTGTAGTAAATCAATATGCATGCAAAGTCAATCGAAGATAGCCAGAGAGGCCTATTAAGAATCGGTATTAAAAGGCAGCAGATATAGTCAGTGTTTTCCAATGGAAAGACTTAAGAGTAACCATTGGTATTGTGAATTACACAGGAAGCAAATGTGATGCCTTTAGTTCCCTTAGAGCTACTGTACAACAATTAAGTGAGCCATAGTGAAAGCTGTCCTTTCTACAACCTAAAAACCAAAATTTTCATGATGCATCACCACGCTGAGGATAATTTAATTTTCAATATCTTACCTGTTGGCAAGGTTGGACCAGGAGTGGTCAGAGAGAGACAGATGAGGAAAAATCAATATAAAAATATTAATACACTGTCTCCAGGAATTACTAGTGATACACAAACATGACATACTGATGCCATTCACCATTCTACATCTCCTCAGGCTTGAGATCAGATCTGATAATATGTGCAGTTATGGGATGACTAAATGACCTCCTGTCTCAAAACACTGACTTCAACACTGAAACAATCTTGATTTTCCCAAAAGGAGAATAAACAACACTTAATCACTTTTTTATCGCTTGTCTGCATTATTTCCCACTTAGCTAATGTCAAAATAAAGCAAAATAAATAGTTCTGTCTTCTTCGAATGTCATAAATTTTCTCCCAATTATGTCATCTCTCAGATACAGTGAAAATGACTGGAAAACCATCCAGGAGTCTGTTTCTCTGTGACAACGTTGCCACTGTGGTGGGGTATTGGCATGGATTTACCTGCTCATTCCTCGACTGGTTGCATTCCCTTGTTTTTCGGAACTCCAAGTCATTATTCTGGCTGAGACATGTGCCATAAAACGAAATGAGGAAGGCAGCCGCTGGGGAAGCACTGCTACTGGATGAATTATTTATTTCACCGTTTGCCTAAAACATAGACGTCACACCTATTTCTACACTTCCGCTTTTCCCAAACAGAGATTGTGGTGTTTTTTTAATGGCTTATCCAGTTATTTAATGATTGTTGTTAATTTAGTTGGGCATTTTGTTCATTTTGTGGAGACTGTTTATTTTCATACTTATTTTGTTCATTCCATCCATTTAATTTTGTTTGTCAATTTTATTGATTATTTGAACTTTCTTGAACTTTTGTACATTATTGCTGACTTAAACAATCCCACTGTTGTTGTCTTGCATCTTTCAAACTTCTTCCACTTCGATATGTTATTTGTTGTTTAACTAGTCCTACATTTTTTGTCCAATTCAAACCATTCAAACTTCATATTGTTTAGCTTATTCAGGACAAGTGTGCTATTAGTTTTCATAATTTCAGTAGATTCCAGTGCAGCTGTGAGGAACTTGGGGGTGATCATGGATCAGGATTTACCCTTCAGTTCTCATATAAAACAGATGTCCAGAACTGCCTTCTTTCATCTCCGTAATGTTGCCGAAATTAGGAATGTCCTGTCCCAAGGGGATACAGAAAAATTATTCCATGCATTTGTTACATACCGGCTGGATTGTGGTAACTCACAACTGGCAGGATGTGCAAATAAAGACATAAAAAATCTCCAGCTCATCCAAAATGCTGCAGCACAAGTTTTAACTGGGGTTAGAAGGAGAGATCATATTTCTCCAATACTAGCTCCTCATCATTGGCTACCTGTAAAATTTAGAATTGAATTTAAAATCCTTCTCTTAACTTTCAAAGCCCTAAACAACAAGGCTCCATCCTATATCAAAGACCTTATTGTTCCCTACAAACCAATCGGAACTCTCCACTCTCATAGTGCAGGTCTACTTGTGATCCTAGAATCTCTAAAACTAGACTGGGAGGCAGAGCCTTCAGTTACCAAGCTCCTCTTCTGTGGAATCAACTTCCAGTGTGGGTGCGGGAGGCAGACACACTCTGTACCTTTAAAACTTGGCTGAAGACTTTCCTTTTTGACAAAGCATATAGTCAAGTCTAGGTCAGGAAAACCCTTAATTTTCCCTTAGCTCTGCTGCACAGTCCTAGGCTGCTGGGGACAGTGATGCATTGAGCTTTGTTCTCTATCTCTTTCTCTATCTCCTTCTTTAATTCTTCCCTTACCTCTCTCTCTAAAACTCTTCCCTTCCTCTCACTCGCTCTCTCTCCCACCATCTCCCTCTCTCCTTCCCTCTCTCCCTCTACATCTTCTCTCTCCTCCTTCCTTTTCTGTCTTCATCTCCCACCTTCTCTCTAGCCACCTCTCTTTCTCTGTCCCTCTCTACCCCACTCTTTCTATTTTCTATTTTTGCAATACTGTGATACTAACTTGCATCTTCCCTGGAGTTTTGTGCTTCCTCCCTCTGCCCAAGGTCTCCTGATGTCCTTGCTGTGTGTTTGATGATTGTGAACCAGCCCAGTGTCTGTGGACGTCGTCCAGTGTCTGTGTTGTTTGTTGTTCCATCGCTACTCTTCTCTTTTGTCTCTCCTCTGTCCACTAACCCCAACCGGTCCAGGCAGATGGCCGCCTGCCCTGAGCCGCTGGTTACGCTGGAGGTTTATCTCTTCCGTTTTTCCTCCCCCTTGTCACCCTTGGCTTGCTCTCAGTGGTTCTGTTGGGTTTACTCTCTGTATAGTCTTGAGGTCTCGGCCTTGAATTGAGAAGTGCCTAGAGATAATCGTCGATTATGATTGGCGGTATACTAATAAAACTGAATTGAATTTAAAAGAGTAGGAAGGAACAACAAACAACACAGACACTGGACTGGTCCACAACCAGCAAACACAGAGCATACAGCAAGGGCATCAGGAGACCTAGTGACCTAGGGCAGAGGGAGGAAGCACAAAACTACAGGTAAGACGCAAGTTAGTATCACAGTATTGCAAAACAGAAAATAAGGAAGGGAGGTAGAGAGGGACAGAGAGAGAGAGAGGTGACTAGAGAGGTGAGAGATAAAGAGAAAAAAGGAAAATAGAGTGGCTTCTTCCACCTTAATTCTGTTTATGATTATTGTGCCCATTGTTCATTTTGTTGACTGCTTTGTTCATTAGATGTTTGGTTAATTTTATTTATTATTTTTCATTTTCCTTCATTTAGTTTATTATTTTGTCAACTTATGCACAGGAATGTATTTATCATGTATTTTTACACTAGTATTTTAAAGCTAATAAATAAATGATTATCTGTTTGATGAAAATATATCAATCAATCAAGAAAATGAAATAATTCTACATATAAAACAGTCAAAAAATTGCAGTGTTATTCTGTTTAGCGTTCACAAAAGCAGCATTTCTGTGTGCAAGGTAAAAAGATGGATCCTTGCACTAAAAGGCACGTAAATTGCCTTGTACTTGAGAGAACTTCAAACTTGAGAAAGGCTTCAGGAATATCTTAAAGGTGAGGTTGTGTGTGCATGTGTGTGAGTGAAAAACAAGGATACACTGTGGATCCTGTAATCAAGAAGCATGGATTTGCAATCAGTGTCTGGGAAGAGGTGGGTAATTAAGTCTGGGCCACTTCAGGGCTGCAAAGTAACATATATGCACAAACACAGCTGTATATGTACATTTAGACTCAACAGACAGACACATATGCTTAGCATATTTCCAGTAAAGAAGTAATATGGAGATGTCAATTATCATTATATCACAAACACTCTGCCATGGCTGCAACTTGCATATGCTCCCACACATGGACACACACGTACACATTTCTTCCTCTAAAATAAATCTCATAGCCACAATTCTCATCCACAAAAGCATCACTGACATCAAATCAGTCACACTGGAGGCACATAGAATATTCTTTTGTACCCTCTATACAATCAGACTTGTATTCTCTACTAGCAGCCTTTGTGTGCGACTTCTCGGCACATTTGCACTTGTGATTACATCCCACATTGCTGTTTTATAGTTCACAGGGTTTTTCTATGACCCTTCTAAAATTAACACCTCTAAAGTGGCAGAAATGTGAAATAAACTAGGAAATTGAGCTGGTAATAAAACAATCTTACAGCCGGATAGCAGTGGAATTTGTGTTGATAATGATGATGAGTTTTGGACAGATCCAATATTCAGCTGAACTGAATTAAAATTCATTGACTGAAATCAAAACTGAATAGTACAGGTCGCTCCAAAAGTATATATCATGGTATTTTGAGGACTGTGATGGTTTTTATATTCAGTTTCACTTCAGTTGTATTTGTAAAGCACCAATCATAGTCCAAGACTATCTTTAGGCACTTCACAATTCAAGGCTGAAACCTCATGACTATACAGAGACCAACCCCAACAGAAGTTCTGTGAACAAGTCTAGGGTGACAGGCGGTGGGGGGTGGGACCTCCAGCAAAACAAACAGCTCTGGGTAGATGGCCATCTGACTCGACTGGCTGGGGTTATTAGACAGAGGAGAGACAAAAGAAAAGAATACAGATAGAACGAGTGACATCAACAGCCAATGGAGCGGTCCACAAACAGCAACCACACATCTAGAGCCCTGTATGAAGGATAGCGAGAGAGAGAAGAGAGTGTGAGGAAGCACAGAACTACAGGGAAGACACAAAGTTAGTAACACAATATAGATGACATGGAAATAAGTGCAGAGAGAGAGAGATAGAAATTGAAGCTCAGTGCATCACAGCCCCACAGCAGTCCAGGACTATGCAGCAAACCTAAGGGAGGGTTGAGAGTCACCTGACCTAGAGCTTGGTAACTGAAGGCTCTGCCTGCTAGTCTAATTTTAGAAATTTGAGGAACCGCGAGAGTGAAGAGTTCTGATTGGTTTATTGGGAACAATAAGGTCTTCGACATATGATGAAGCCTTAATGTTCAGGGCTGTGTATGCTAAGAGGAGGATTTTAAATTCTGTTGTACACTTTACAGGTAGCCAATGAAGTACATCATAGTGTGTATTTATTTGTGACAGCACCTGAGCAAGACATGAAAACTCTACAGTATGTGGCACCCAATCAGAGCTGTCATGAAGACAGCATCATATACAAGGTATGACTATTAAATAATGAGACTGCACTTATGAGGATAAAACCACATGGTTTACAGCGACTGATATATATTAAAGGCTTGGTATTCATACACAACTGCTCTAAGTTTCCAATACGTGACATTGCTAGCTACTCATTGAAGTGCATGTGTTTTTCTAAGGTATTGGAAATGATTAGCTTAAAAGCTGAGCAATGCATTACCGTAACTTGAAATTTTTGGGGGAACTGAATAGAACAGCAGCCAAATCATTTCGTCCATTGTCTGAGGTGTATGTGGACCACTGCAAGTCACATACGTGTGAATGATAAAAAAGATTTAGTGAAGGCAGAGAGGATGTCCACGATGTTGAATATTCTGGGTGCTCATGCGCATCAGAAAGATGATTAGTGGAAGACCCGAATGCAGCAGTGTGTTGATGCAGAAGGGGAGGACACTGAAGGAGCAAGACAGTGAAAAATCTTTACTTTCCATAAATTGCATGACAGCATTTGTCTCATTTTGGAATAGCCACACCTCTAACTAACTAACTAGAGCGTTCGTGACAGGCAAACCCAGCTCAACAGCCTCAGTAATGTATCTTAGCTAATGTAATCCATCGTATAAACTAACCTACAATAAGTTGCTCAAAACATGACTCCACAGTTTCAATTCTTTCTCTGACTCTGTTTTTCTGAACAGTGAGTCCATGCCCTCTAACAGGTGAGTGTCACTGTTTCACAAAGTCACAGGAACAGTCAATCCTGGGTGATTAATAGATGGGTGATTGTCTCTAGCTGTTAGAGTAGCGACAGGAAGAATTAGTAGTTTCCCTGTAAATACATTACATACAGTAGCTGCGTCTCATATTAGTTGCTCATAAAAGTGTTACAGTTCTTGTCCAGCTGTGCTACAGTACTACGGTTTATGAAAAATTCCAGTCCACCAGTTGAACCAGTTTACACTCAGCACTAGAGCTAAACTGCATTCAACTGAACTGAATTGAAATGGATTAAACTGAATTATTGAAGTACTGAACTAATTTGAATTGAGTTGACCTGAACTGAAATCAGCTGGAATGAGTAGAAGTGAATGGCTTCACTGTCACTGTAAGTACTACAAACAACTGAATTAGGAGTAAAACCAGGACTTTGAATTACCTTAAAAGTGTCTGTCAAATATACACACTTCAGCACACAAATAAATAAATCAACAAACAAACAAATAAATAAATAATCAGCTCTGCAAGAAACATCAGAAAATAGTGCAGAGAGTCAATAAATGTCAGCATTAATATATTATCAGTGCACAGTGATATTAAAAATACAGATGGTCCTGGGATTACTGTATCACACAGAAGAAATATTTTATGTGTCTCTGAGATGTGACTTCCTGTTTGTTGAATAAATCTCAGAAGGCTTTTCAGTTCACTGCCAGATAAATGTTTGCTCTAAAGTGGTCATGCAGAAAATAAAACTCTGCTAATAATCTGTATAGTGTTTTAGGCTAATTTACTTCTGTTCTGTTATTATTGTATCAGAGTTTGACACATAGACCAAAACATATTACATATTCTCTGTAGACAGCCAATATGAAAGGACTACTCTACAGGAGAAAGGAAAACACTGCTCTAAAGTTTAGAAAAATTATCCTTGTTTTTTCAGCCTTCACACAGACATTATCAAATATGGAATGATCAGTCATATTGCTCCAGAGGAAAGAAAAGAAAGGTCTAACTGAACAGTGCAGGACAGAAGAGAAAGACAGAGCTTTTAAAACAAATCAGGATCTGTAATGTCTTTGTTTAAATGAAAGTGCTGTCAAAAACAAAATGTGCTGCAAAAATGTCTCAGGTTAGGGGTAGGGGGTTTTCCTAAAATGGAGTGCTTTCATAAAAATTTAACCAAGCAGTGATCAGGGTAACCCGAAGTTAAAAGTCAGAAGTAGCCCTGAGGGGAACATGCCGCTCAACTCATATTTTACTGTTTGATTCTGAAGACTAAAGATGAGGTGAACTCCTTTAAAGACCAAATGAGTCATGAAAGATACATTTATGAGCTTGAACAGAATGAAGATGTCATCTTTGGCTCGTTAAAGAACAAATCTTTAAAACTGAGCACCTCATGTTCAAGTGGCAGACATGATCGAGGTCTGATACATTTCAATTCAACAAAACTGTTTCACAAAGGAATGAAGCTGCAGTGGTAAAACTCCTTCATGCATTCGTGAATCTCAGCCAAATGTTAAATAAAAGACAAGAGGGACAACAGAGCAGCTGGACTGAGAGTAATACGACAAAACAGAAATACGTGTACAAAACAGAATGGCAAACTCCACACAGATAATTCATTTCAGTCAAGAGCCTTTCAGTGCCGCTGTCGTCACTGTGGTGCTAGTTGCCGTCTGTCTCGTCTGAATGCCCACTGGAGTTTGATTGAACAATATAATTAGCTTTAATTAGCATTCATTCAAATTGTTAAAGATGCTCCCTGTCGTGTCAGGCGGCAGGTGTGTGTCTCACTGACTCTAAAACACACATACACACTATGTTCAGCAAGACAAGAACTTCAGCAGCTGCATGCTCACTACCTGCATTTCTTATAAATGATGACAGCGTTTCCATTTTTGCACAAAAATCAATTGTGGCCTCTGTGAAAATAAGGTAATTTGTGCCATATATGAACTGCAAACGTGAATTTCAATTGGTCACTTTTACCTTCAAACACATCTGCAGTAAAGGTAATAAGCATAGGACAAAGTCCAGTGTTCACATTTCGCAAAAATAATGTCATAAAACTACAGATCAATAAAAGTTATATTCCATTTTTCAGCATTTTAAGCACAAAAGGTAGAAACAATGGGTCTCCATGGCACCAGCATGTTTGCACTGATGAAAGATAAACCAGGTAAACAGAATTTACAGCAGCGATGGTTTCTCTCAGGAGAAGGAAGCCGATGCTCCCCATAAATAAAAATTTATTATTCACATACTGTACTGTGTTAGGGTCCTGTCATTCACTGTTACCAAAACATTTCAGTACTAGCTGGAGTAGTCAGTGAAACAACGCCCCACTGCCGGTCCATGCTTTACAGCAGTGGTTCTCAGAGTGCTGTTTAAAAAAATATAGATATAAACATTTTAGTCAGACTATATCTTAGATTCTAACTCAGGCTGTCAAAATAAACTCATTAATCCAGATTAATCCATTTGCATGATTAATTAGTCTAAAGATTTTAACGCAATTAACACATGCACAATGCACATTACGGTAACTCAAAATCCCACAATAACACCCGTCGGCGTGGATAAAGCGCTGATTACTGGTACAGTACAAAACTCAAAATCACACAATGCAACGGTGGTCAGTTGACGTTAGCTCCGCCTCCTGATTTGCTGCTGCTTTTCAACGGGAATAACAAGATGGTGTCTCGAGGCATAAATATGCACTTTTCACCGTAAGCAACATGGTTAAGGGAAATCTAGCTATGCGGTAAGCTGCTTTTATCTATAACGGAAGTTATGATATAAATTATTGCGGCTAATTCATTTATTTTAATGAGAAAAAAGAAATTCTGTGGCAAGTGGAACTACATTGTAGAAAATGGGAGTTTTGTAAACATTTATCGTTTATTATGTTTATTTGGTTACTGTTTGGTAAGAAGTGACCATTATTTACTTTTGAATATGTTGCCTTAAATTCGGCTTGGGTGTCTTTCCTAGAGCTGTTTTCATTTATTGTATTTTTGTGTTTGCTTGACAGTAACTGCTAGACGGAAGTCTGTATAAACTGAGTGCAACTGAGTGCTGAGTGCTAAAACTGACTGATCGTGACTTGAAATATGCTACAGATTATTTTTGTCCAGACAATTATATGTTGTTACTTTTATTAACGTATTGAAGTGAAATATGACAAATGAATCATATTGATTTGTACATTGTTTACCAGTAAACTGTAGAAATATGAAATACAGTGGTACTCCGTTTAATGAAACACTTCTGACAACGACAAATTCGGATACCAAAAAAAAAAATCAGCAAAAAATCTGAACCGTGTAACAAAAAAATTTCGTTCTACGAAAGAAGAAAGACGTGTCTACACCCAGGTACTATACTGCCTATAAGTTTTGTTCTGGTCTGACCTGCCAATGGGACTCAAGATGGAAATTAGCTGCATGGGTATAATCTCTTGTATTTACATGTAAATGTTCATTAATACAAATTGTCCCATTTTAAAAATCAATCAATCAATCAATCATTCAATCAAACTTGTTTTCGTTCAGAATACAGTTTTCCACTCCCCTATTCAGTGAAGGCTTTCCCTACTCTACCTGTGATTGGCTGATGTTCTTGCCCTCACCTTGACCAATCTCAGTTCTCATGCCCAAATCCAACCAATTCACATCCACAAAAAAGAAGAGTACTGACCAGTCAGACACAGGTAGGATGTCCCTTTTGCTGACTAGCGGTGTAGAAGCACAGTCAGAAAAGACTTGAAATTCAAAATGTAATCTCCACCAAAACTAAATAAAACACCATGGTATGTCGGTTCCGGCTCTGGGTCCGGACAGGATAGAGTCCGAGTCCGGACCCAGACTGCAGTCCACCGATTACCCATGGCCCCCCACCCCCTCATACCCCTCAAATTTTCTCCACAGATTTAGGTGAATCTAGTGGGTTAATAATTTAGCCCTAAATCCGCAGATGCATAGACGATTCTCATCCCTGTTATGTGAAGGTTTGAGGTCCACGGGGTGAAAACAGCATCGTGCTAGTACAGTGGTGCCTCAGACAACGAGCTCTTCTGACAACGAGAAATTCGTGTACCAAAGAAAAAAACTGCAAAAAATTTACCTCTGACAACGAGAATTAATCGGTTAACGAATAGTCAGCTGTTAGTCAAGCTAACACAGGCTAACAGCTAATAGCGTTAGCCTGTAGTCACTTCGGGGTCTCGGACGTGAAAGACCCGGAAGCTAATAGCAATTAGCCAAGCTAACAGAGGCTAGTGGCTAACAGCCATTAGCTTGTGTTATGGAGAACTGCTGCTTATGGAGAAGACACTGTACCATCATTGAAGCCATCGGACCGCGGCATCGGACACGGGCTGGCCGCGTCGGGCCAGGTCGGACACGGGCTGGCTGCGTCAGACACAGGCTGGCCATGTCGGGCCGTGTCGGACACGGGCTGGCCATGTCGGGCCCGGTCAGACACGGGCTGGCCGCGTCGGGCCAGGCCACGTCGGACACGGACTGGCCGCGTCGGGCCAGGTCGGACACGGGCTG
>JAQQAE010013940.1:0-12566 GCA_029823295.1 Pseudamia nigra | reverse complement strand
TGAACATGTCCTTATGGTCAAATTATTTTCAGTCTTTTCTAGGGGTACCATCATTTTTGTCAAGGCCTGTTTTGTGAATTTGTTTTTTTCAAATAATTCTGTTGAACTACAATTCAAAAGCAATGTCTGATTGTCATTGGTTAATTTTCATAAAATTTTTATTTATTATTACTTTAGTCAGATTCAAGTTATTTACTGTATGTGACCATTGTGGGTTTTTCTGTCATTTACAGAGGGTACCAACAATTTCATCCACGTCTGTAAGCCCAATATGAACAACACACTGGCCAAAACAATCAACAAACTGATGGATGGATGGATGCATAGATGGATTTTTGTCATATAACATTTAGGCCTGTTTTTCTTTTTTTAATCACTTCATCCAGAGTATGAAGTAGAATACAGGCGTAGAATATACTGTACACTGCTGCATTCACTCTGCTTCACCTCATCTTCTCTATTGTTCCATGTGACAAAAACATTTTATCATCGTTTTATACCCTGCTGCCAGTGATTCACCAGGTAATTCAGAATCTGTCAGGCCAGTCTTGGAAGCAGACGAGGAGAAGTGGAAGTGACAGCTGCTTCGAGATTACCTGATAAGGCATCAATGGAAAACCATCTGAAGCTCATTTAAACTGGAACTGAGTCTGGTGGAAAAAAATTAGATCAGGCACCTATTTAATATCCAGACAGAAATGATGAGTGACGCATCACACTATCTGACATGCAGGCTTTTTCTTGTACATGAACCTCTCTCTTTCCCTGTGGAACTTTAATAGAGAATGACTTTGACCAGAAAACTAATGTTTCCATTTCACAAACATTCCATTTTTGACCTGTTCATCTGCCAGAAGACTGTTTCTTATTTTTACTCTCAATAAATTATACATCTATGTGAATGTGAATCATAACAAGAAACTACTACCTGATGTGTAAATCTGTGTGACTTTAAATGACAAAAATACATCAGCAGGATTATCGTCAGGCTGGATCTGCGCAGACCGGAAATTGTGTTTTCAGCGACATTCATGGATGTGAACTGCAATACACTGCTGGGGTTGCTCCGGTGAAGGAGAATTATAACAATAGCGCTGTTGGAAATATGATAAGAAATACAAACATGGCCACCAGCTTCAGACTAACTGTTTATCTACGGACGCAAATGAGGGAACCTCGGGGGACAATAGGAGACTATATGTGCACTTAAAGCATTTCTGATAGTATTAAATGTTTGTTTTGTTTTTATAGACTTAATGGTACTGAATCAAAGTATCGTGTGCCTGTATTGTTTGTATTAATGTTGAGAAGGAAAAACACAAGTCAGTTTAAGTGCTGAGTTATAAAGTACTACATAATAAATTGATATTATTTGACTGATGAGAAGAAATGCCTAAATGCATCATGGTCTCCCTTAAAAAAAACCTTAACTTGTATGCTTTTAGAAAGATGTACAAAGTTATATTGTGCTCAATCAAATGTATATCTTTTGGCTGGATCGTTTATAAAAGATATACAGAGCTTAACAAATACATCAGACCACCTGTCCATTTGTCTCAAAGACAATAGATGATGTATTTTTTTGTGAGAATACAACAATATTACTCTGGTTCTAGCATCAATTTATCTTGTTTTTACAATGATATTTCTTACTGTATCTATTACTCAGACAAGAGTACACGTAGGAGATGCTTCTTTTATCCTGACATGTTTTGACAGACACCTGCAGTCGTCCTCAGACACGCCATCTGACCTCTGTGACGTGTCAGCTGTTTTTGGGCACGGTCAGCCAGACAGATCCACCAGGCTGGCCTCGTTCCCCTGCTCCCCCTCGTTCCTTTTGTTGGAGGACAGCCTCTTCTGGCATTATGAGGTGTTTAGTGCACTTTTGGAAAATACATTTCAGCTGCAGGTTGAGATTCAGCTGCAGTAGAAAGCCATCTTCTTCATGAGAAGGAGAGACATGACAGCTTTGAAACATGATTAAAGTGGATATCAGCAGGTTTTGCAAATATTGAAAATTGACCTTTTCAAGGCAGTGTTTGAAGAGTTGTAATAGGCATTCGGTAAAAAGTAAAAACAATGACTGAACCCTGTTGTTAATCAGTGTAAGAACAATTGCAAGAATATTAGTCGAAGGCTGTTTTTCATTAGCCATTTAAATAACTTATCAGGATTTGTGTGTTGTTTTGGAAAAATCAAAAAACTAGAATATTGTGTGAATGGAAATGGTCAAACTGTCCATTTTCCACCGGCTGCTGCTGTTTCTTCATAGATTTGACTGTGTGTCACCTGAATCGTGTTTGGACTTCTAATGCACAGAAGGGCCCAGAAGAGCAAGCAGCATGTTCAAGTCAGTCATATTAAAAGAAACCAGAGATTCATACGTGACAAACAACCAGCGCTCGCTACCTCCCTGCCTGCTTCATGGCACGACAGATGGAAAGCGTTAACGGATCTCATCTCCATGTGGTTAAGTAGAAAGGCCTTTATCTGCTGCAGCCCCCCTCCTCCCCTCGCTCCTCCTTGTCACCAAAACTCCTCACGGTTCTCACTGTTTTGCTGAGCACCGTCCCTTAAGCTGCAATTGTTGCAAAATGGGAAGTGGGACGTTGCTGATAAGCATGATGTGTCATTTCCACAGCCCTGCTCCCCACACACCCACGCACACATGAAAAGTCAACTAATACTGACACATATAGGTGACCACTCAGAGTTTCCGTTGGGCTGACGTGGTCACAATGTCATGTATCACACATGTTGACTGACCTTGAACAGTGGTCAAGCATAGCAGTGTCTATTTTTTTTTTCTCAGGTGACCATTACTGTAAAGTATCAACTTTTTCTCTCCCTTCAACCATCCTCTTGTCATCCGACTTCTTCTCTTCTCTCTTTAGCCAACGTTTCCCACACTTCCTCCTCTCCTTTCACGTCTCTGTCACTGCTTCTGTGTCATTCAGGGTGACTTGTCACTGCTTTACAGCCTTCGGGGAGGTGACAACTGCACAGCTTTTGGAAGAAGAGAGCCTTAGGGACCCGTCCTCCCTGCTTCACTTAATCTCCAATGTGTCTCCTTTGCTTTCATTGCTCCATCAGTCTTCATCCACAGTGAGGGAATCTGAGACAATGACGCATGACTGTTTTTAACACAGAGGCCAGGCAGCAATATATACAAATCAAAGATAAAGTGGAGGCATGGCATCTCAAGAGAGTCATTAGTCTTCCGCAAAGATGGAGAAATGACAGAAAAAACAGGTGTTTCCAATGTTTTCATTTGACAAACACATGTATAATAGATAGGGCGGGGTAGAGCTGAGCTCACTTAAAGCCTTGGTTTTCAAGGGGAATATATTTTATACAAATTAACATGAATCCAACATTTTAGCTTTGCAAAGGACAAATATTTAAATGCATAGTATGCCCTTTCTTCCCTTAATGCTCTCTTAGGAAAAATAAATAACAGTAAAATAATGTAGTGGTGGATGACAAGTGAAGTACAGTAGTATTTCAGGAGTTGTTGCTTTCACCACCTCTACCACTTAAAATCTGTCTTACATGATACAGGAAACCAACATTTCTATGGATATGGTGATGTATATCTACTGGCCACATTTATACCTGGTATTAAGATGTGATCTGTATACGCAGCATGATCAGATTGTGATTAGGTCTTCATAAATGCATTTGGTGGTAGTCTGGATTACACTGTGTCCAGATCTGGTGTAGGTCAAAATGCAATCTGAAAAGTGAGATCACATGTGTACTGTTCCATCACGTTAAATGATTCATACAGGTTTTGAACTTGGAGGTGCACATCCAGATAACAGCTCGACAATGAGAATGCTTTTAGAATATCAGGTGTAAACATAAACATAATCTGTATCTGGATAGATACAGACAGGCATCCTATTTTGGAGTCATATTCACATTGTGTCACTTTGTTCTAATAGCTTTAAGTAATACTAAATGTTAACATTATTGTTAGTAATGGGGTTATGACTCCGACAGTCAGCCACATGAAACAGGTATATATTTTTATTGATTTTCATTGGTAGAAGCATCTAATGTAATGTCATTTCAATAGTCAAAAAAATAAATAAGTATGGTCAAGTCATTTTTACATGGAATTGTGTATGGTAAATGTATGACATTATGAACATTAGTATGAGCAAGCTAAACACTAAATCACTGGATGGCACAGGTATTTTTGAAACATACTGTCTTTGTAACTGTATTAATAGAATGGCATGTATAAGTAGCCTTTCAAATACTAGGGGGTTCACTGTCCAAATCTACTGTATGCCTTAATTTAAAAATGGTTGTTAAAGGAATATGACTTTCTAAACCATTTGTGTTTTCAATACAAATTTCATTACATCTATTTATTTAACACTACAACAGCTAAAGTCAAATTCAAATGTTTTATCACTTTGGTTTATTAAAATATTGAAGCCCCTCAGTTTGTGAATTTTCCTAAGACTGTGCTGTTTTACAGTGTCTACTGATAAATATGGTAAATCCAGATTAATAATGAGTATTTACAGCATAGTATGTAACTTTAACATGACTGAAATGCATTAATATTTGCACAGTTTGAATGCTCCCAGACACTATTATTCTAAAGTATGAACAATTCAAAAATAATTTTATGATTCAAGTGATTATGATTTATTTACACTGACCTTCATATAAAACTACTAGTGTTATTAAAAATAGCTGGATTATAAAACCAGAGCTCATAACACAGCTGCCAACCTCATGTTATGAGACATTCATTTGAGTCATTTTAATGGCAATGACAGTAGAGTAAAAGTGGGTAAATCTGAACTTGAGTATGTTAACTATAAACCAAATCCTGGCGTTTCTAGTGTTAATATTTCCTCTGCCATCGCCCTACTTAAATGCATCATCGAGCACATGTAATTTTATCTTTTGCCCTTATAAATAGATGTGATATTCAAGAGGCTGCTGGTGGTAACAAACTCAGTGACCTCGCCACAGGTCTGTCAAGGGCCTCGGCTCTTTGTGCTTATTGTTATGATCATTACCCTCGGTGTGGGTGGTACACGCAGCGTCTGTCTGTGCCCGTGACTCAAAAACGACAACACCTTTTGACTTGGACACAAGGAGGGTCTATTCCACATCTGTGTCCTTGATGTGAATTCCAGAAGTCTTTAAAAAGTCCTCACCACTGAACTTTTGGACATTCATGTGCTCTTCCTGGAAATGGAGAACTCAGTATATATGAGTACTGAGTTCTCATGATCAGTCTGATCTGGAAATTATTTCACATCTGAATGCATATTTTATCTATTTCTAAGTGTTTTATATTTGATAAGCGTTCCAGACACAGTAACTTTAGATTTGTTTTTTATGCTCATTATTCATTTAATTCTTTTTTCAGACATGTTCATACTCACTATAAATAACTTCAGATCAGTTAGAGCAGGCGTCAGCAGCCATTACAACTTCAAGAGCCATTTTTAAACAGAGTAAAACTACATGTGTGTCTCTGACACATGTAGAAGACCCACATATAACACCCACAAAAAATATTTGAACCCTTTATGTACCACATGATTGCTTTATTTTTGTTTACATTTTGTTTATTATTTGGGTCATTTTATTGATTTTGTTTATTAACTTGTTTATATTTCACATTTGGTGATCATTGTTGTACATTTACTGGATAATTTTGTACATTATTGTTCATTTTATTGACAATTTTTAGCCATTTCTGATAATTTTTTTTATTTCGCATATTATTTTTGTAGATTAATTTTGTTTATCAGTTTGACCATGTTTGTGAAAATGTTTTTGTGATTATTTTGATTAATTCTTGCTCATTTTGTTTAATATTTTGTGTTATTTTGCTTATTTTTGTTCAATCTTTGTTTTTTCGTTACCATTTTACTTTTCACAATTTATGAATTTATCAGATATGTTCTATTCTATTCTATTCTATTCTATTCTATTCTGTTGAGTTCACGTTGTATTAATTTTCATCAAGGTGATTTATATCTTTAGTCATTTTTGCTATTTTTTTCAGTTTCTGTTCATTTTCTTGATTATATTGTTAATTTTTTCTTACTTTTTGTTCATTTTTTCACCTTCTTGTTGATGTTGTGCTTATTTTGTTCATTTTGATTTATTACAATGTGTTACTTCATCACTGGATGAAGCTACAGCAGTGTCGTGGGAGGGATTACAGAGTCACAGGTTGTAGATCCCTCAGTCAGAAGATGTTTTAAAGTCAAGGATCTTTCTTTCAGAAAGATCCTTTCAGAAAGAAAAACCACACGCCTTGGATCCTATGACCTGAATGACTGAGAATCTTCACAGACATGTTAAAGTCAAGGAGTCTTTTTTAACTTTTTTTAATTCACAATTTACTCATCACGGTGGATATGTCTAGTCCTAATCATGTGAACCCTGCAAAGGTGTTGTACTGTTCTGTCCAACCAGTCTGAGCTGCGAGTATTTTTAAAGGTAAAACAGTCACTGTCAGGCACTGATGCAGAGACCCCTTGTATAGGTCATGTTCAAAGTGACCCACAGGGGCAAATCTGCACCAAAGTGAGGACGAATTCTCCATTTGATGTGACCAGTCGTTGTATTTATTTTATTTTGTTTGGCATGCTTTTCCTTTCTATTTATTTTTAGCTTTAGCCTTTACCCCTCTTATAAGGTAAACAAAAGCAGAATATCCGTCTGCTCATGTCTGCGGGTCTTTGTGTGTGAATTTCAATGCAGGGATATCCTCTAACACATGCTTCATATGCACTACTATAATAGAAATCTCACTTCCTTTCCCTGTGTGTCTTTCTTTCTCTGCGTGTGTGTGTATTTCCCCTACTTTTCAAAGGGCAGGGCAGGCAGAGGGGACTGCACTTGCTGCTGCAGCTGCCCTCAAGATGTCTCAGATAATAATCATCCATGATCATGTTGTTGACTCAGACTTTCAGGGCTTGGCAGGTGATCTGTGTAACCACAGGCCTGTTGAGAGACTGAATAGTACTGTCAAACCCATCACAGGATCTAATCGGTCATAAAAACACGAGGGTATGGACACTGATTTCCAGAGTACGATTTTCTACCCATGTGAGATGTAACCTCTTAAAACATAAAAAACAGTATGAACATGAAGAGGCACATAAAGCAGCCTCACACCTGGATATGCAGAGGCTGATTCACCGGAAGTGCACCTGGCCTGTTTTTATGAAAGCAGATTTATGAATGTAGCTCTGTGTTTGTGGTGCAGAGAGTGAGAGTGCAACGGTCTGATTACGACAGCAAATATCCAGACAGACTGGGACACATCATGGAAAGTGTCAGAGCATGTCACCCACAAGCGACTGAATATATGAGTGTGTGTGAGAGAGCACGGGGATGTCACATAATGCATAGACAAGGTAAAAAGAGAGCTGGTGAGTCATGATCAGCGTGGTTGGTATGGATAACACAGAATAAGCCAGATCGTGTCTCTATCACTCTGTCGCACTCTTGTCTGTGCAGATCCACCACGTGACAACACAGACGCTGAGCCTGGGACATGTGATGGTGCAATCTGTTTCCTCACCAAGTCATACCAGACAGCTTTTACTTATTGCAGACAAAAGGTAATGTGAAAGCATACAGGGATTAATTAAAACCTGATTAACAATGCCTCTTCTTATGATAATGACAACATTTACAGAACACGAGGACTCATTGGAAGGTTTGATGGTGATGATAACACAACTGAAGCACATGGTATATTCTGTAATCTGATATTCTGGAGCAAAATGTTCACAGACACAAAGAAGGACGGGTGGCCTGGCCCTCAATGTCGGTGGTCCCTTTTCAGCTACCCATATTGGTCCAGTTTTTAACAAATTACTAATTTTCCGTGGCCCCAAATTATGCATTTCAAGTTTTAGCTCAAATTAAAATGTAGGTTGTTGGTTGTAAAATGAGTAAACTCCATACTTTTTGTTGTGCAAAGGATGTTTGGTTTAAATGTAAATGAGTCACTGCTGACCACACCCCTTTCCTGACATTGCCATGGATGCCATCACGTAGATACGCACTGCTAGGGTCCAGGATGATCCATGGGGGTCTGATGGTTCTAGTGGTCCGACAGGACTGACTGAGGGCAGTGACTTTGTAGTTGATGTCACAAAAACACAGAAATTAAAATGGCTTGTTTTAGGCCAAGCTAAATAGAAACCAACTGTGAGTGTGAGTTCAATAGTTAGGCATTATTTACAGTCCCCCAAACTACTTTATATTGGAAAAAGAAATGAGGACCTGTTTTAACAATATGTCTCCTTTAATTTGTTTGTAGTGTTGTTACAGTACGTAATGTTACAAGCTCAACCCACTGTTTACAATCAGTGACAGAAACTCTGCTGACTTGTTGTGCATTGAAATATTTTTTGTGAGCACCATTTACCTCATGCAGTGCAACACATCTCCTTGGTGTAGAGCTGATCAGGTTGCTGATTGTGGCCTGTGGAACATTGGTCCACTTCTCTTCAATGGCTGTGTGAAGTTGCTGGATATTGTCAAGAACTGGAACACGCTGTCGTATAGGCCGATCCAGAGCACCTTAAACATGCTCAATGGGTGACATGTTCGGTGAGTATGCTGGCCATGCAAGAACTGGGATGTTTTCAGCTTCCAGGAATTGTGTACAGATGCTTGCAACATTGGGCCGTGCATTATCATGCTGCAACATGAGGTGATGGTCGTGAATGAATGGAACAACAATGGACCTCAGGATCTCATCATGATGTCTCTGTGCATTCAAAATGACATCGATAAAATGCACCTAGGTTCATTGTCCATAACATACGCCTGCCCTTACCACAAACCCACCGTCACCAGGGGCCACTCGATTCACAACGACATCAGCAAACCACTCACCCGCACGATGCCATACATGCTGTCTGCCATCTGCCCCATACAGTGAAAACCGAGATTCATCCATGAAGGGAACACCTCTCCAACATGCCAGATGCCGTCGAATGTGAGTATTTACCCACTCAAGTCAGCTATGACGACGAGACCCTGATGAGGATGACGAGCATGTAGATGAGCTTCCCTGAGATGGTTTCTGACAGTTTGTGCAGAAATTCTGTGGTTATGCAAACCCATTGTTGCAGCAGCTGTCCGGTTGGCTGGTCTCAGATGATCTTGGAGGTGAAGATGCTGTATGTGCAGGTCCTGGGCTGGTGTGGTTACACATGGTCTGCGGCTGTGAGGTCAGTTAGATGTACTGCCAAAATCTCTGAAATCAATTCATGGGCAACAGCTCTGGTGGACATTCCTGCAATCAGCATGCCAATTCCATGCTCTCTCAATATTTGCAACAGCTGTGGCATTGTGTTGTGTAATAAAACTGCACATTTTAGAGTGACCTTTTATTGTGTCCAGCGTAAGGCACACCTGTGCAATAATAACGCTGTCTGATTAGCATCTTGATATGCCACACCTGTGAGGTGGATGGATTATCTCGGCAAAGTAGAAGTGCTCACTAACACAGATTTAGACAAATTTGTGTATAATATTTGAGAGAAACAGGCCTTTTCTGTACATAGAAAAAAATCTTCCTTCTTTGAGTTCAGCTCATGAAAAATAGAAGCACAAACAAGTGTTGGGTTTATATTTTTCTTCATTGTACATTCCTACAGACCATGAATGTAGCAGTTTAGTGGGTTGTTGTAAATATGTCTATGACACAACCTCAGAAAACACATCTTTCATGACCAAAAATATGAAAATTTGCAATAAATACTGTTGAAAGAAAAATGAGACTTCTCCACCAAAGCAAAGCAAAAAGTTCCTTCTCTCAACAATATGAAACAAAATAGAATAATTTTGGTCACAACCGGGTTCATCTCAAAGTCCCTAAAAACAAAGAGCTACAGTGTTTTTATTTTTTATCATCTATTACCAGTGTATAAAAACAACAATATTCTGGCCAACATGGATTTCGATAATTGCTATAGATCTGTCTCAGTGAGAAATCAGTCTTATTTTGAGTGTGAACGCCTTCACAGCAGGGCATTGTATCCCACAGAAAAGACAAAACCACGGGAATTGACCTCCTATGGAAGCTCTACAAAAGTTTCATCTCTGTCATATTCCCGTGGTGTCTGTGAATGACGGTGGCTGCCGCTGATCAGCTTCATCACAGCTCCAAACTCCTCAATTAACATATCTGCACAGCAGATGACTGGAATGAGGAGAGCGATGACGTTGGTACAGGGATAATGACTAACTCCTCTTCTTCTGTGTGCTTAATCCTCTTGGATTGGCTAAAACCGAGAAGCACGAGAATTGCTACGTCACCAGCAGCAGCCTTAACACCCCCTCCCTTTTTTACAGTAGACAGTGAAAACCCGATGTGAGTGGAATTTAAATTCACCGTGGGGTTTCTGAGCGCAGCATGACTACATCACAGTCTGTGTGGGTGTCAGTATGTGGGATACTAGAGGTATCTGAAATATTACTGAATCCAGCAGCAAAATGAATGAATGACTGAATGGTTGAATGGAAGGATGGATGGATGGATGGATGGATGAAACTTTTTTACTGTAATAAAAATATAATTTCCAAAGACATAAAAACTAAATTAAAAAAAAAATTCTGTTTCTTTCCGTCCAGGCTTTCCTTAAAACATGTACAGCATCAGTCAAGATAATGGAACTAAAGACAAAACTAGTCAATTCCAAATTAATGAGATGTGTAAGCCTGACTGCGAGAGGGAACAAATACCGACAAATCATTACATTTAAGAGTCAGGTTAAAGGGTTGTGATCTGCAAGGTCTGCAAGTCAATGCAAAATTTCTTAAATCCATGAGAAGTGCATGTGTCCTGTGACCTTTGACCTGAATTCTTTTTATGCGTGTTGAGCTTTGGTTTCAGTGTTTGAGCTACATGTATAATGGGGGTAAGACTAGAGTTCGTGTTTAGTGGTTAAGGGGATGATGAGGAGAAAGAGAACACATTATGTGTCGTGTGCTCTATCTGAATGTGATCTGCAGCTTGTCTTCTGTTCTCTGCTCATCTTGACTCCTCCGTGAGTCCCTGGTTGTGGTCAACAGGAAATGAGAAGGGGTGAATCACAGTGGGAATGCTGCACTGTCACCACCGCACATCTTAATAATGCCTCTGTGACAAGACACAATGAGCTTGCTCTGAAGTCCCCAGTACTTCATATTAAACACAATAACATGTACTGTAGTAGCGTCTCCATTTTTATTTTTCTATTTGATGTTGGCTGCTCGATTGATTTCAAATGGAATTGTTCTTATATACGTAGAAGAGCTGCAGCAAGTGGAGAGTAGTCTGATGCTGATTCTGCTGCCATTATCGTTAAATGCTCACTGCACTTTACCCACTCATACTACATATCATCTACACGTCATTAAAAACAGACATTACGCCCAAAACAAACTTAGTCACGATGCATCACACAGAGACATGCACCAGAGCCACTCCACATACGTCAGATGAGGTCAGGTGACGGATGATGTTTAGTCCGTTCACCCACTTGTAATTTCATTCCATCTTTGATTATTTACACATGTTCATATCAAATATGTGGCCTAGTAACACACAAAATACAGTGAGACATACACCACATTGTACAGCTAACTATAAGGAGCCAAGCTGGAAAGCACAAGATACAGTAGCATAAAAGTGGACTGTAGTTTTATGAAAATGTTTTATACTTTTTTATTGAATCCATCCAGAAAATCATGACTGATCCCAGTCACCCTTTATTCAGTTGTAGGTACAGTTTGCCGAGATGCAGAACAAATAGATTGAAGAAGTCCTTCATTCCTGCTGCAATCATTTAAAAAAAAAAAACAAAAAACAAAACTCAGTCATTTCATTAGATGTTACAGACTATTTGTGCAATTTCTGTTTGTTATTGGTGCGGTTTTAGGATTTTATTATTTATCACAGTTCATTTGTTGAATTTGTATTTAAAATTGTCAAACTTAATTTTTACTGCTGGTGCTGTTTGAGCTCTTGTTGTTTATTGTTGATTGATTGTTTATGTGATTCTCTGCTGTTCGCGTAGGGGATAATAAAAATAACTGAATTGAATTTGAAACAGAGGTTGTCTTTATTAACATTTTGTTTGCACAAAAAGCAGTTTGTAAAAAAGCTATATCAATTTTCGGGCTCATAAAACGTCAA
This sequence comes from Pseudamia nigra, assembly GCA_029823295.1. Lineage (NCBI taxonomy): Eukaryota > Metazoa > Chordata > Actinopteri > Kurtiformes > Apogonidae > Pseudamia > Pseudamia nigra. Next base: position 370 of record JAQQAE010013940.1, on the reverse strand, counting down.
ACTAACAGCAGCAACTTAACAAAACAACTGACCTCTCAGAAAAGGTTAGATCTAAAGTGAGACATTTCCAGTATCTCTACTCTATTTTCATTCTCCAGGTGGTCAGTGAGTGATCCAACACCAACAAGATACTGTACCTGCGTGTGTTTCATAGACTATCAAAAGGCATTTGATCAGTGATGTGCAGTCAGGGGAGGCTCACCTGTCATCATGGGAAGAAAAAAAATGTAAAATAAAAAAATTAATTAAATTATTCTATTTACCCAGTGATTTGTAATATAAAGTTATTTTCTATTTAACTTCACCAGTTTTAATTATTTTTTATTCAAAATCGCTCAGTTTTCACATTTGCCGTTCAAATGCTGAGAAG
>JAQQAE010013939.1:0-12567 GCA_029823295.1 Pseudamia nigra | reverse complement strand
AGTCACTCTATATTGTCCATAGGCATGAATGTGAGTGTGAATGGTTGTCTGTCTCTATGTGTCGCCCTGCGATGAACGGGTGACTCATCCAGGGTGTACCCTGCCTTCGCTCAAGTCAGCTGGGATCGGCTCCACCCCCCCCACCCCCCGAGGATTAAGGGGTAGAAAATGGATGGATGGATGGACAAGTACTTGAGTAGTTTTTCAAAATAAATGCAACTGAGTAAGACTTTTTTTTAACTTACTCAGTTGCATTTGCAATGACTTCTGGTGTACATCTTAAAATCAACAAAGAAAACTCTATTAAATGAATAATCAAGTAAATTAACAAAATGAATAAACTATGCAACAATATAAGCAGAAACTTACAAAAATGGTCACCAGATTTAATAAAGTGAACAAAATAATAAAGACAACTGACAAACCAGAACAAAATAGTCAAGTAAATTGTAATATATAAAACATAAGAAGCACAAATAAACAATAAAAGCAACAAAATACTGTATGCAAACATTTTGAAAATAATTGTAAAAATTAACAAAAGTTGACAATATGATGAAAAAAATCAACAAATTGACAAAAAATGATCAAAATAATTAATCAAGTGAACAAAAATAAACAACGTAATCAAGAAATTGAGCAAAAAAAAATAATAAAGTCTTGAATATTTGTTCATCTTGTTCTTTATTTTCTTCATTTTTGTTCATTTTATACACTTTTGCTCGTTTTGTGAATTTAATGCTTTCTTGTGTTTATTTTCGTTTACTGCCAAACTGTACTAATTTTCTTGACCATTTTGTATTTCTTCCCTCATTCTCTTGGCTAATTTTTTTCCTTGTCCCTTTTCTGATTTTCTTGAGTGTTGTGGGTTTTTTTTCTTTTTTACATTTTTTCTAAAATATTTTGTTCACTTTTAGTCATTTTCTTGATTACTTTGGTCATTTGTACTCATTTTCTTGATTATGTTGCTCAGTTTTACTAATTCTCTTGACCATTTTTTTGTTTTCCCCCTCATCTTCCTTGTTATTCTGATAATTTTTTTGTGCATTGTCCGAAATATTTTCTTTACTTGGTTGATTTTTCTTGAGTATTGTTTTTTAAAAAAAATCAGTTTTCTTAATTACTTTGTTCATTTTTATTTGCTTTCTTGATTATTTTGTTCAATTTGCATTCATTGCCTAATTATTTTGTTAATTTCTACTAATTGTCTTATTTTATTCATTTATGCTCATTTTCTTGATCATTTTCTTCAATTTCACTCATTCTCTTGACCATATTGCTTGTTTTCCGCTCATTTTCATGCTTACTTTGATCATTTTTGTGCATTGTCTTGATTATTTCCTTATTTTTTCCTGATTTTCTTGAGTACTCTGTTCATTCCAACTTATTTTCTTTTTTTCCCTTCTACAGTATTTCTTAGTCATAACATGACAACATACAATTTATAATAATAATAATAATAATAAAGATACAAAATATGAAAAACAAACACGCAAAACAGAAACAAATGAGCATACACACACATATTAAAATAAACTAAAGACACGAGGCAAATAAATAAGTACCGTAATTTTCGGACCACAAGGCGCACTTAAAATCCTTTAATTTTCTCAAAATCGACAGTGTGTCTTATAAGCCGGTGCCTTACGCATGGATTAATTCTGCTCACTGACCTCGAACCGAGCTGCGTTGCTTGATGGATTGAACATTGTGGCCACCGTAGTCAGGAGCTTCACGGAGTAATACCGGTACGTACCGGTACAGCACAAATGACTCCTGTTAAGAAACATGCTTACGAAGCGGATTTCAAACTCAACGTTCACGCAGTACAAATCGGAAATAGAGCAGCGGCGAGAAAATTCAACATTAATGAATCAATGGTACGGAAGTGGAGGAAGCAAGAAGACGCCATGTGGCAGGTCAAAACGACCAAACTGAGTTTCTGAGGGAACAGAGCGAGATGGACACAGTTGGACGACAAAAACTGAACAGTGGGTTATTGAACAGAGAATAAGCAGGTAGAAGCGTCTCTATTCGACTCAAAGCAACAGCAGCAGCACATGACATGCAGATCAACGCCTTTCGAGGACGTCCTTCTTGGTGCGCCCTATAATCAGGTGCGTCTTATCTATGGGGGGAAAAATATAGATTGTTTATTGATGATGCGCCTTATGGTCCGAAAAATAGGTACATGGCAAAAAAAAAAAAGGGGAAATTTTAAAAATAAATAAACGAGACACAGTCTTGAGGCTGATTCATATTGGTTATAAGTGCATTTTGGTTAGGCTTACGTCATCAGAAGGACATTGAAGGTTGCGGGACACCTTGTCATAAAGCAGACACATGCCATTTTAACTTACTTTCTTATTTATGTTGTTCATTTCTACTCATTTTGTGCCTTCCAATGTTCAGACAAAACCTTGCAGGTGATAATACACCAATTAAAACATAACTAAGCATATTCCTTTGCTGCCACTACGCCTTTAAATGGCATTTTCCTAGAGAGGATGAAAACAAACCGTTTAGGAACATTGCACAACTTTTTTTCTTTTTCTTTTGGCTGCAACAAAGCATCCATCCCCTGCCGGGAGATTGTGCAACGTTCCTGACGTACCGGGATAACGCGCCCGGACAGCGGACGTCCACGAAAACAGGCTTAAAAACCAGCAAACAGGACAAACCAGACACTTACTGCTTCGACTAGTCCTGTCAAGTGAAATCCAGCAGTGGGACCTGGTTTGTGCTCCTACACGGGGCCTGTTTGCAGCCGCATGTGGCGCTTTAAGCCCCTCGGAACCGGAGCCGGAGCCGGGTTCGCCGCTCGGCGCATACCGAACCCACACACCTAACACACGTCACATTTCCGCCCAGCGGGCTTCAGCTGACAATGAATGTCGACGTGTTGCGAAATATAGCCTCGTCTGTGCGTCTCGGACCCGCACAAGCACACGGCGGTGTTTTGTGTTTACACACATCAGCTGATTGCTGCGACCGGAAGCCGGCGCGCCCCTTTCGAAGTAAAATCGCTGGTGGGAAACGGGGGACGGTTTTAGATGCTTATTAACCCCGCTTTCAACACAACCTCGCGCCCCACCTACCAATACATATTTAAAGATGTATTATAAATGCATGCGAATGGTATATTTGTCTGCAACGCCGTTCTTTTTAAGGTGTTTTGGGCTTTGGATTTGCAGCGAAACCCGGATGTTAAAAGTGCCCCGGAAGTAGTTTATTCTTAGTTTCATAGATGTGTAGTTCACGTGTTATAGCTCCAGAATTCCAGGTTTGTTTTCTCCTGACTTACTGTATTATTTTAGTGACTAACTCTTAATGATGAGAAGAGTAAATGGCTGAAATCCTGAATGCGGAGAATGGAGAGGATCTGCAGTCTCAAGTAAGCTGTGGACACCTCACACAGTTGTGTTCCTGACCTTTATTCTGCAGCAGCTTGTTGCTTTTATATCCAGCTCACAACAATAAAAATAGTGAAGTAAGTTTCCACAGCTCTGTGCAGTACAAATAAAGCTTCTTTTTTTTTTTTTTTTTTGCATCTCCCTCAGAGACACATGGTATAATTGTAATGAGTGTATGAGGAGCTGCTGTGCTGTGTTGTGCTTAGAGGGACACACACTCCACAGGATGATCCCAAGGTGTTTAGACTCATTAACACAGGTGATGTGTGAAGCTGTGCAGGTACTGCACTGTGCACAAATGCCACGTATCAACACCCCTTACAGCCAAAACAGCATGAAAACAGGCAGAGGACGGATGCAAATGAACACAATGCTGAAAGTCACAAATGTCACTTTTGCGGCGCAGCTTGTGTCTGAGCTTCTTTGTCATGAATCTGCACAGTGGGACTTTGATGATGCCTTTTCAAGAAGCATTTGAAGGAAGGAAATGATAATAATATTATTGCTGGGTTGTTTTGCTGTTACTGCTTTCTTTTAGATCGAGGAGGTTGAGGCTCTGTCTGCTATCTACGGGGATGAATGGTGTGTTATAGATGAAGCATCCAGAATATTTTGCATTAAAATATCAGACGATTTAGAGGAGCCAAAACTGACAGCGTGTCTGCAGGTAGGACCGTTACATAATCACCACATTGCCATCACTAAACTAATCAAAATCAATTTACATAATTATGATCACTGTCTCTTTGCCTGTATAAACACAGCTGATGAAACTAGCACAGAAAAAAAAACTCATTTCATTGTTGTTTTCACATTATTTTTCACTGTTTGACTGACTAAGTCTCTTTTAATCATGTCATCTCATTGCATTTCATTCCCCTGCTGTGAGTAGAATTAGGGTTATGTTGGTGTATTCAAATTTAGTACCTCAGCCCAATTCTTCAGTCAAGGTTGTTGTGTTTTTAAGTGACACTATAGCATGGAGGAAATGCAAACTTTTATAAAACAAAGCAGCCCAAACTCAAATTTGGGATATTTTCCTCCCAGGTGCAAAATCTGCCCTCCTGTATGCCTCCCTATGGTTCTGAGATGGAGAATGCGTCGCAGTATATTGATGACACTCGCTTTTGCTCCTCACATTGTGCAATTAATGAAACAGCTCAAACTCAAACTGACCTTCTTTAGAATCAACTGTTGTCAAATGTGCGTCTCATTGAAAGTTTTATTCAGTCCACAGGCAAGTTGTGAATGTGTGTTGATTTCACTGTACAGAATTTATTTTTATTTATTGGGTTTTTGTATGTTTTTTCACATGCAGGTATGAATTGTAAAAACTTTGAGCTAAGTGTTTTTTTTTCCAGGTTAAACTCGGATTAATGGTCATAATAGTAATGCTAAAGCTTCAGAGCAAAGGACTGAAGCAGAGGGTAGCGATTCTGTAAATCTGAACAAACCCTTCAGATGGTCATGTTTTAATAAGCCTGTAAAGCTTAATGTATCATATTTGATACATACATATGTTTTCTAGACCCTTAATTCATCAGTGGAATTTGTTTTTCCTTAAAAACTGGTTGTATACAATAAACTAAATGGGGCGCGCTGACAATTCAGTAAGGTTGGGGTAAGGGGTTGGGAAGGTAAGCCTCTGAGGACCTTCAGTGGGCTCATCCTCCGAACCCTAACCCTAACCCTAGCCCTAACCCTAGCCCTAGGCCAGTTCAAACAGAATTTTTGCATTTTGTAAAACTATTTTTGGAGCTAAGGAGTAATACACAGGATCTGTTAAAAGTTAAAAATCAGTGTTATGTTCTATATGTTTTTGTTTATTAAAAATATGAGAACAGCAAGTTGCAAAAAATGCCTGATGTATCAAATATGATACAAACCAAAAGTCAGTTATACAAAGAGTTTTTGCACATTTTTTTCTCACTGGTTTGAAAGTCCAATAAACACTTAAATGTTTTTCAAGCCAAGCGCAGCTTAGTGGGGCTGACCCACTGCCCCTCCAGTAACCGGTAGCGGTGCTCGACTACACGAGCAGGATCAATGACGAGGCTGTGAGTGATTACAACGTGACTCTGATAAGAGCAACGGAGGTGGACTGTGCATCTGTTATGACGACTGGTTCTCACAGATGCAGATCTCCTCATCAGGCGACTTTATCGTTTATCTGCTTACATTCCTCTAGAGCCTAATGCTAGCCTAGCCACCTAACCATCTCCACAGTGAGAATGACCACGTAAGGAATCCATATGTCATACTGTACGACTTGAAGTGTTCGTGTTGAAAAAAAAAACAATCCTGTGACTGGGTTTGTTGATTGGCATTTTTTTAAATTTATAATTCTTATTACCATAGCTGCTGTATTGGCCAGGACACTCTTGTAAAAGATTTTTTTAATGAGTCTTTTCTTGGATAAGATACTGTATATCTATCTATCTGTCTATGTATGTATGTATCTATCTATCTATAGATAGAGATATATCTATCTATATCTATCTATATATATGTATAGACATATCTAGAGATATAGATATATCTCTATCTATGTGTTAAATTAAATGTGTTAGATATGGATATCAATCTATCTGTATATATATAGTATATAGATACCTATCTATCTATAGATAGATGTATATATAGATACCTGTATATAGGTCTTCGGAGCTTAGGTCCAATTTAAATAACAAAATACCTCTCTGTGCACTTTCTAAAATGCATTTTAAAGTTATTGAAGCTATGTGACATACTTATCTATCTTTATTTAATATAATAAACAGAATATTCAAGCAGAAACCTGTTGTTTGTGTGCACTTTTATGCTATCCATCCATCCATCCATTTTCTACCCCTTTATCCTTTATGCTCTGTTAATTTTAAATGTGTTATCTGAATAAAGATGTGAAAATAAGAAATATAGTGTTTCATCCGATTCATCCGTTAATTGAAAATATAAGCGCTAGATTAATTGATTATTAAAATAATCATTAGTTGCAGGTATGGGATGGGATGTATGGTATAGTATTGTATGGGACGAGATTGTATTGTATGAGTTGGGATGAGGTGAGATGATATGGTATAGTATGAGATGGTAGAGATCATGTTTTTGAGTACTGTGTTTCTCTTTTGCCAATATGTGTTTTGAGAAACTAAGCCTCTGTATGTGGAAATTAAATGTTTGGGGACAAACTGTAATATTGTAGCAGCCTTATCTGCAGGTAGGAAAAATGTCCATAGCAGTAATCTCTTCGTGTTCATTCTTGTTTTTGATTCATTGTTTGTATTGATCAGATAATTCTACCTCCTGATTACCCGAGCGCAGCCCCACCCATCTACCAGATCAAGTGAGTCTATTTGCGTTTCAAATTTAATCTTGAGGCAGTCTGCCGAATTGATAAAGCAACACCCCACTCCACAGTCCACTCGTCGTCCTACTCAATAACCCTCTGTTTGTTCTCGGCTTTTGTAGTGCAGCCTGGTTGCGCGGCCCTGAGAGGACCAAATTGGCAAACAGCCTGGAAGACCTCTATGTGTGAGTGCTTCTCGTAATTTCTGACTTCACAAGGACACGCGGCAGGATGATAACAAAAGCTTTTCATGATTGTTTCTGTGAACAGTGAAGGCTGTGTCTCAAAGATAATCTGCCTTCACAGAAGGAATATTTAAATTTCAACAGGGAGCACGCAGGGGAGAGCATCCTGTACCTGTGGGTGGAACGAGTCAGAGAATTCCTGGTGGAGAAATCCCTCCGCGCTGACACAGGTGAGGAGAGGAAAACCAAAGCCACGAGGGGCCTGTGACTCCGAATGACGTGTCTGTCAATCAATTAAGTTCTCACATATACTGTATCTGGTTTACTGGGACACTAATTAGTTCATTTTGCACACTGTTTTCAATTATTTCATTAATTTCTGTTCATTCTGATTATAAAATTGTTCCTTTTCTTGGTAATTTTGTTCAGTTTTTGGTGATATTTATTATTTTATTCCCCTCCTTGTTTTTTCCTCTATTTCTGTTCATTTGGTTTACTACAGACGTGGATGAAATAGTTTCTGCAAATGACAGAAAAACCTACAATGGTCACAGAAATAACTTGAATCTGACAAAAGTAATAATAAATAAAAAATGTATGAAAATTTGCTGAGTTTGTTTTTTAAAATAATTCTGTTGAGCTACAATTCAAAAGCAATGTCTGATTTTCATTGGTTAATTTTCATTAAATTTTCATTTATTATTACTTTTGTCAGATTCAAGTTATTTATGTGACCATTGTGGGTTTTTCTGTCGTTAATCGAGGGTACCAACAATTTTATCCATGTCTGTATGTCCAGAGTTACATTCATTTTTTGCCACGATCTTGAATTGATGATGTTAGAGTCGGACACTGTGCAAACTTTTCTCCAGCACATGAAAGGAAATGCTTTTACTTTCACTAATAAACATAGTACAGAGTTCTACTGTTATTTTTTATTACAATTCGATTTCATCACACATTTAAGTGATTACCAGTCATGATCATTCAAGATTTTTTCCAACCACATTTTTTCTTTGAAGATGATGGTTCCCCACTATCCTTATATCACTTGTTGCCAGATGAAACATAATCACCCATGCAGAAATTATCCAATGGGAGGCTCGTACCTATTTGCTTAGTTAAATCCAGGTGACCTTTTTTTTGGCCAGGCAGTGTATCTATAATATCTGTACGTATAATATCCATAAGTATAATATATCCTCCTCACAATCGTTTGCATATTCAATACCTTGATTTTACCTACACATAGATCTGAACGTGTCCTCTTCTTAATCCTTGTATTGTCTTGACTTGTGGCTGTTAAACTAAAAGAAGTTTTTCCTCCCCTGTCGCCTTTGGCTTGCTCTCGGTGGTTCTGTTGGGTTTACTCTCTCTATAGTCATGAGGTTTTGGCCTCGAATTGTGAAGCGCCTAGAGATAATCGCTGATTATGATTGGCGCTATACAAATAAAGATTGAATTGAAAATTGAATTGAATAAACTGTGGATCTGTTACTGAACCCTCCACCGTCCTCACAGGTACGACTTCTTCTCCTCCTTTCGGATGCTCCCCTCAGGGGTCGCCACAGCGAAATACCAATGATTCGCATATTTGATCTGACTTAGTTTTATGTCGGATGCCCTTCCTGACACAACCCTCACAACGAGGGACAAAACATTTTTTTGCCATCACTAGTGTACCATCAATATCTAACACCATCTATTTATATCTATTAAATGCTTTAGTGCAACGTGGCTGCATTAGGTATAAAACCATTCATTACTACTGAAATATATTTACTCCTTTACATGTACTCGAGAACTTTTTCCTAGAAGATGTTTTGCAGAGTACTTTACTTTTGCTCTAACTGAAGAATACAAGAAAAATGATCAACAAACATGAGTGAAACTGAACCAAAAAGAAGCAAAACTATCCATAAAATAATCAAATAATGACAAAGTGAACAAAAACAACAAAACAGAATTGGAGCAAAAAGGAACAAACTCATCACTGAAATTTTAAAAACCTTATAAAATGAAGAAAATGAACAATATTGAAGAAAAGGATGAACATTTTCTTCATACTGAACAAAATAACCAAAAAATGAGCTGAATATTTCAGAAAATGAAGCAAATGGAACAAAATGATGCCCAAAATAAACAAAATCATGATGGATGGATGGATGGATGGATGGATGAATAAAATCAACAAACTTGTGGAAAAAGAAGCAAAACAATCCACAAAATGAACCAATACACAACAAATTGAACAAAATCAACTAAGAACAAGTTGAGCAAAAATAATCAAGAAAATAAACAAATCTGAAGGAAAAATGAACAAATCATCCTGCAAAACCAACAAAAAAACCAAATGATAAAGAAACAGAGCAAAAAAAAAGGTTAAAAAATGTTTTAAAAAAAAATGAATAAAACAAACCATAAAAAAAAAAAAAAAAAAAAAAAAAAATCACCCAAAAAAAGCTGAAATGAATCTGTTCTGTGATAAGTTACTCACTTTCTCAGGTGCTTTTATTTAGGAGTACTTCAACGTCTTTTTACTCCAGTACTGATTCTACTCCCTGGCATTTCCACACAACACACCTTCTCTTTACAAATATGTGACAAAGGGTCAATTTGACCCAAAAACCAGACGAGGGTTAAAGCTGAATTTAAACCGAAACAGAAAAAACAAGAAAAAAAAACTTTGTTACTCCAAGCACTGATTCTGTCCTCCCTGGCGTTTCCTAACGAATACAATCAACATCCATCATATGCACACAGTTACACATAGCAGAGCACACAGTGGATTTTCAGGTCAAAATACACCACAAGCTCAAAACTGGATGCTTGTGATCTTCAGGCCCTAAGGCAGCACTGCATTAAAAACAGGCATGATTCTCTTCAACAACAGTTGACAGTGAAATCCACAAATGCAAGTTCAGTCGATATCATGTGAAGATAATCAAGAAACAGACCAAAGCTCATCTAAAGCAGCACATGTTGTTCTGCGTGGATGGTTTTCCTGTTGAGGCCTCCATTCTCTTCAGCTTTCGCTGCACATGAAGGCCAGGCAGCTCCTTAACATCTTCCCAGGTGAACTTGATGTTCTTGTCCACATTGTTGATGTGCTCCGTGAAGGCTTCAACCTCTTGTTTCTGGATCATGACCCATGTGTCGTTTACATACTGCACCAGTGGCAGGTGTTGTTCCTCTCCACTTCTTCCATGGTTGACACAGGTGAGCTCATGGCACACATCCATGTTTCTGATGGTAAAATCCTTCATTAAATTGGAAAAAGTAGCACATCCACCAGTCAGTCAAAACAATCTGACACCGACGGGTGAAGCACTGATAACATCAGTGATGTGACTCCACCTGTGAGTGAGGAGGAGAAATGAGGCTGCAGGTGAACATTTACTCCTTCAAGTTGATGGATTTGAAAGAAAACACTGGGCAGCATAAGGATCCAAGAAACCTAGACAAGAACCAAAATGTGATTCAACACAACTGGTCAAAGCATCTCCTAATCCGTGGGTGTTGTTGGGTAGTCCTGGTCCTCCAGACCCCCCGAGGAAGGAAGGACGACTGTACATCAATCCAGTAGAGCACAGGGGTCAAACCCGTGCCACGGAGGTCGAGACCCTGAAGGTTTTCTCTCCAACCAGTGAATAAAGCAGGTGATTTTCACTGATTAGCTCCTCCCCTCAAGATGAAGCAGTGATCATCATCAATAATCATCTGATCACTGGGAAACATTTAAACTGCTTCTAATTCATCTCGACTTGGTTTTGACCAATTATGCTTCATCCACATCTGTCATTTTTGTTTTTTTCTCAATGATTAATTTTTTTCAGTATGTTCATTTTTGTTACGTTTGTTTAGTATCTTGACTACGGTCTTCATTTTTAATCAATTTGTGGGTTGTTTTGTAATTTTATATTTGCGTGATTGATCATTTCATTCATTTCAGGTTCATTCTATTTATTCATTGCTTCTTTCATCCTCATCACCTTGTTCATTGTCTTGACTTGTCTCGTCATTCCACATCTTTGGCTGAATGAAAAATCCACCTGCACCATGAAAAAACTTTGCGAACCCCAGTACACAGACATATTGTGCATTTTCTGGATTGATATTTAAAGTTTCTGATATATAGTTTGAAGCTTCAGTGTTTTCTTTGCCAATTTCACTTCCCTTCTCTGAATGTTTGCTAAAAAACAAACAAAAAAATCATTTTGGTCCCTCATTCTCATTTTTTAGCTCCGTTTCTGTGCAACAGTGCAGTCGGACCAATCAGAAACAAGATAAGAATTGGTGTGACGTGAACCATGCTGAGCTGACCTGAGTCCAGGTGGGCGGGGCCTAGGACCTGGGCTGAGGTGATTGACAGGAGATGTGATGACCTTCTTTCCCCAGATATGACAACATGGTTTTCAGTCAGACTCGGCTGAATCAGATCAGAAAAGCTCTGTGTTCGATTTGTCCCTGGACTGACTTTGAGAATGTTGAAAAGCACAGAAACTTCATTTATCAGGTCTCACTTAACCCTTGTGTGGTATTTGGGTCAAATTGACCCTTTTTCTTTACAAATACTGTATATGACAATGTGTCATGTGGGAAAAAAAAAAAAAACCCAAAAAACAAACAAAATACTTAAAAGAAGGAAAAACGGGGTGAAAATTATCTACCAAAAAAAAAAAAAAACCAAAATGAGCAAAAATAATTCAGAAAATGAAACGAAATATCACAAAACTGCACAAAAATTAGCAAAACTACCCACAAAATGAACAAAGAACAAGTTGAACAAAAAGAATCAAGAAAATGAACAAATGTGAAGGGAAAATGAACAGTCCTGTAAATCCAACATAATGAACCAAAAAAAAATAAGCAAAAAAAAAAAAAGTACAAGTAAAAATGAATAAGAAATGGAGCAAAAAAGGTTCAAAATAAACCACAAAAATGAACAAATCACCCAAAAATAAAAAAGCTGAAATGAATCTGTTCTATGACATAAAAGTTACTCACTACCTCAAGTACTTTTGAGTACTTCTTCCTTTTACTCCAGTACTGATTCTACTCCCTGGCGTTTCCACACCACATAGCTTCTCTTTAGAAATATACAACAAAGGGTCAATTTGACCCAAACACCAGACAAGGGTTGAGGACTTCAGGCCTCATTTTTGTCAAACTGAATTCTGGACATTTTAAAAGGACCTTCACACGTCCTGAACATCCGACACCCCCTCGTGTTCACGTCATCATTTCAACCATAACTCGTACATATAACACGAGAATCAGCATCAATGTGACAAAATCCAAGACAAAAACCAGACACGGGTCAAAAAACACATAATGCCCTGAATTTTTATTTCATTTTGTGACAATTCAAGGAGCCTTTAGTCTTTGTCATGTGTGGTGAAACATCTACAAAACAAAAACAAAACCCTAAACAGAACTGATGGATCAGCCGGGCCAGTGGAATTGTGGTACAGACAGAAAAACTACAAGTAGCCTTGTTCTGTACCAAACTCTTCACAGAAGAGAAAAACTTTTTTTGTTGTTTTTATCTTTTAAGAGTTTTTTTTTTTTTCCTTTTTTCCCCAAATGAAGGCACCCGATATCACTTTGTGGTTCATTGGCC
>JAQQAE010013938.1:0-12568 GCA_029823295.1 Pseudamia nigra | reverse complement strand
TGCAGGTAGGGGTGTGTAATACATACTTTATATGGGAGTTTGTCGTGGGTCCAGAACGAATTAATTGATTTTACATGTATTTTTATGGAAAAAGTCGCATCGCATAACAACTGATTCGGATAAAGGCTGCGACGCCGGAACGGATTATCGTTGTTATCTGAGGCACCACTGTATAAACAAAATAAGAAACACAACTGAAAATATTTGATCAGAATACGTAACAAAATGAATAATCAAGCATGTTAATAAAAAAAAGCAACAAAACTAAACCATAATCAAAATAAGGATCAAAATAATCAAGCAAATTAACAAGAATATACAAAATAGCAAACAATAATCAAAATGAATGATCAAAATAAGCAACAAAATGGGCAACAATGATCACAATAATCAGACAAATTAACAAAAATGAATAATAGCTAATAAATAGGGTTAGAAATCATGTAATTTAACAGATATAAACAAAATAAGCAACACAAGTGAAAATATCATAATTAGTAAAAAAAAAATGATCAAAAATAAGCAACAAATGATGAGACAAAAAATGTTTTCTTGATACTTTTAATTTTATATTTGCTTTCAAATCCTTTACACATTGCACTACTTTTAAACAGGACCATGAATGTGCTGTTTAAATAAAAAACATCATGTACATACCCTGAGTTCTTATGAGCGGTGATAATGTCGACAGCACTGGAAAAGTAAAGAATCACTAGTTAGACCAAGTTAAAAGTAAAAATGTTATTATGAGTTGATGAAAACTCACCTAGAAGTGAAAGGACCATGTCCATTGTGTCTGCTTTGCTCATAAGAAACAGGAACTGATGGGAGAGGCTTTTAATTCTAAAATAAGGGAAGTGAAAACAATGTGTTCACATAAGGGATATCCTCTTTTAATGCATAAACACAGCCTTTATTTCTGATATAATTTCATTGTCAGCATATTTTGATAGAAAGTTGAAAAAACAACAAGTCAAATTTCTGTATAAAGGAAAGTGTTATGTACTTCTGTTCTATTGCAAAATTTCTATGTAGTTTTGTTCGTGTGGGTTTGTCATTCCCGGAAAATATATTACGGCGAAAACAAGTAGCGCACTCAGATTTTAGATTGTACCTACCCATTGAGAAATAAATGGATTGTGCATCTATTAAAAATATACAGAGTGAAACTAAATAAGTCCTATTTTAAATCCTTATGTTGTCAGCCACATAGCAAACTTCCAATGAAGTTGGGACATTGTGTAATACGCAAATAGAAACAGAATATAATGATTTGCAGATCCTTGTCAACCTACGCAGCATTCAATTGAATACACTACAAAGACAAGATATTTAATGTTCAAAATGATAAAAAAAAAAAAATTCTCTCATTATGAATTTGATGCCAACAAAGCGTTCCAGTAGAGCTGGGACAGGGTCATGTTTACCACCGTGTTATGTCACCTTTCCTTCTAACAACACTCAATAAGCATTTAGGAACTGAGGACACTAATTGTTGAAACTTTGTAGGTGGAATTTTATCCCATTCTTGCTTGATGAACGAGCTCAGTTGCTCAACAGTCCCGGGTCTCCGTTGTTGTGTTTTGTGCTTCATAATGCATCACTCAATCAGAGACAGGTGTGGACTGCAGACAAACTGTGCTAAGTGACCATGGTTTACTGAAGTGTTCCTGAGCCTGTTGAACCAAGAAATCACTTAAGTAGAACAAAGGGAAGTAGGGTCAAAGATCTCAAAAAACAACTCATCATGCCTGGTCTGTATATAGTCAAGAGCAAAGAAGAACAAGAGTGATATTTATCAATCTGGCAAGGGTTAGCCTCAAATGGAGAAAACCTAGACGAGTGGTGAACCTTCCCAGGAGTCAGTACTTGTTTCAGTTAAAGTCAGTGTTCATGATTCAACAATAAGAGACTTGGCAAAAATTACATGCATGATAGCGCTCCACGGTGAAAACCTCCGGTGACCAAAAGAACACAAAGGCTCACGTCCCCAAAAAAAAAATAAAAAATCGATGATCCTCAACTTTTGTAAAAATATTCCGTGGAATGAAGAGAGCATTTCAGTCGAGGAACATCCTACAAGCATTAAACATGGTGGATCTAGAGCGGCATTGCTGCTTCAGGACCTGGACAACTGATGAATTCTGCTCTGTATCAGAAAATCCTGAAGGAGAATGGGCCTCATGCAAGAATCCATCTACCGTATTTTCCGTATTAAAAGTCGCGTTTTTTTGCAGTCTGCCGGGGGCAGCGACAAATACATCAGAGCGACTTGTATTTTGAATAAATTTGACTATAGGGTGTTTGTCACACTGACAGCGCTAGAGGAGATGAGCCGCGAGCTCTCTGTCAAGCACGCGGCTATGGCTGCACGCGTTCCCCAAACAGATGCGACCTGTTCTGCAGAGCGATTAATACACGTTTTTTTCTTCTTCATTATGCAATTTTTGGCTTGTGCGACTATACCTGAGCAACTTTTCACTGGGAAAATACGGTACAAACTTTCTCTTGTTTTTGTTATTATGCATATATTGTTAGTATCCACTGATGTGTGGGATTCACCGATGTTTTATTTTTTGCTGTTGCTCCAGAAAAGATACAATTTTAGGAGTGGTCAAGTGCTCTCTTACCACAAATACAAAATGAAGGCTTTGGAGTGAGCTTGTCAAAATCCTGACTTCAATCTGCTGTGCCATGACCTTAAACAGGTTGTTCATGCTTGAAACCCCTTCAATATGGCTGAATTAAAACCATTCTAAGAAGAGTGAACCAAAATTTATCCAGAGCGATGTCAAAGACTCATTGCAAACACTTAATTTCAGTTGTTGCTGGCAAGGGTGGCACAAATACTTTAGGGGCAATTTTTTTAATGTAGGGCCACATAGGTTTGAAAAGCTTTTGTCCTCTAATAAATGCATTTTATCTTTAGGCAGGTTACTTTTATCTAATACTAAAACTTGTTTAATGATCTGGAACATTTAATTGTGACAAAAATCAGCAAAGGGGAAAGTACTTTTTCACTGTACTCTGTCTTCTCATATTTGGTTTCATTTTCCCAATACACAGTTCAATAGAACTCGTTAACCCTCATTAGCAAAAATTAGAATTATTGCTGGTCAGATGAAACAACACAATAAATAGAACGACACAGAAGAACGGTTTTCAACTTTTATTAATCATCATCACACACCCATAGATGCAAATAAACCAATACTGCTGCAATAAGTTACATTTAAATAAAACACAGTATTGAGTTTCTTTTTCCCAGGTGATAACAAACCTATAAGGTTACAAAGAAATGTTGGATTTTATTTTTTTTTAAATATTATAAATGGCTTCTGCATACAGTGCAATATGAAGTTATTCAAGCTATTGTTAAAATATGCATTAAAAGCCTTTTGTCAAACTAAAATTGGACACAACTGCACACAGGCTACACTGTTGCAGACATCAAATAACACAAAGAAAATCAGAGAAATGGGGATACCAATGTGCCCATCACATTTTTCAATCAAGACTTTCTTGTGATTCTTTTTGACCATTTCTTCCACTACAGGGCTGCGAAATAGGGAAAGTGTCAACAACACTATTCTCGACAGTGAGCATCAACCTTTAGGAAGTTAATTAATTACTCCCTTCATTAAATGTACTTCTGAATAAAGATCTCAAACAAACGAACAAAAGTGCTTCAAAATAAGTTAAAAGGAGTCATGTTATTCATCTGCACTGGTAAAGTAACAGGCGTTAAGAGTAGTTTCATCTCAGGTGCTCACAGGGAAACGGAATAATCATCATCTTACCTACTAAACCCAGAGCAATAAGTTCACTCACCTAAAACATTACAATGGGACATGCTTCTGCCACCCTCCTTAGTGGACAATCCATGAAAATGCTGATTGCTTAATATTCACTCAATTGAATTTTTGTAACACGTCTTCAAGCAATGTTCTTTAACAAGAGTACTACTGTAAATATTACAGGATTAATGTCTCCTATTGCATCCAGAAGAGTTGATACTTGCCACTCTATAGAAAAATAAAATCACTTCTGTACATCCAGCTTATGACTGGAGTGAGAGGTCGGCCATGAAAACGAGACTACAATATTCACACACGACTGATTTTTTTAAAAATGATTTTACAATATTAATGGGAAAAGTCCATGCAGTACTATCACGCGCGCATTTGCAGGCATGCAATCACCGCATACACACTCAGTCTCTCAGAAAATGATCTCCACAGGACGGGGAACTACAGAGTAAATACAGCACAAATCACGAGATGGAGCTGGAGGGTTATTTCAAGGAGAGGAAGTTAACTTTCCGATTATTCAGATTTCTCCATTTCCTTTGCCAAGAAGATATATTTCAAAAATTGCAATTCTGCTCATAGATATTATGCAGGTAGCCATTAAACCTTCAGTCAATTTATAGACGCACACACTCAAACACATATCCACACACCTGGAGACATCACAAGACAATGACAACTTCAAACTTCTCCTGAAAGTCTCGAATAACACGAGAAACTTTTATGTCATCTATAAAAATCAAAGAGGATGAATATGTACTGAGGTACTGAGGATGACATGAATAGCAGATATGATCAGCAAGAGCTCCTTCACACCAAAGAGCCATTGGAGGTGCTCTGGATGTCACTTTATGGAAGGTTTCCCTGTGCATCTCATATGGAGGAAGTAAAAGTCATAAAGGGATTAAAAGTCCCAACAATCATGGACTGATCCTGAATTTTACAGGAGCCTCATGATGATATGGCTGGACAATGGATGCTAAAATGTGGCTCAAAAGACAAATAGAACGCCAAAGTCTCTGCTCTTTATGATGCACTGGAAAAAAAAGTCTTGTACTCCACCTGGTCACGCCACTCTGGTAAACAGTCCCTGATGGTGTAGTGTTTTAAGAAAAGATACTTCACATCCCTCCTCTCATATCCGTTTTTACTTATGTTGCTACAGCCAAGGGACAGCTTGCTTTGTTAAACAATGGGAGCAGAGGAAGCTCATCATTTATTAAAAGAACAAATGGAAAGATTAAAAAACAAGATTAACATGTCACAAGGTGAGTGGATGTAATTTGAAAGACTGTTTAGTTTCCCATCGTTCTGCAAATTAATACCAATTGTTACTCTGCTGTAGCTTTGTGAATATTAATGCCAGAGATAATGTGGAACTGATTGTTTAGCAAGATATCCAATAAGTGTATTTTAAAAAGCACTAAACTACTCTTTTAATTCCTTTATTTACGTGACAGTTCATTTGTAATTGTTTTTTCAAAAATTGTAGTGAGGTGCCATGACAATCTGGACCTGAACACAAGATGGATGGAGTGAAAACAGGATATGTATCAGATGGTGGCTGTATGTGCATATGGACAGCAGGGTGGAGGGAGAGGGTGGAATAAAGCATCTACAGGGACTTTCGAGGGTAGAGCTCTTCACATCAACCAGCAAACACCTGCGGTTGCAGCGGTGGAGGCAGGAGCTCATTTTCAACGTTGTCAGAGTCTATTGCTGATGCCGCTGCAGGCGTTGTCCCACTTGCTGTGGTTGTAGGTGGGGTTTGTGTCTCTTGTGTAAAGCTTTCTAAAACACTCTGCACCTTTTGCTCCACCTCATCTGTCCAGTCAATGAGGTCACTCTCCAGCTGCCGAGCCTTCTCGATGACACGCTCCTGCCTTTCTCCAAGCCCAGTGAGCAGATCTAGCCGGGTGTGGATCTGACTAAGAGCGGCACTGCCTGGGGATGAGGCTCCAGCTCCCTGCGGCCAGTGGGGGGACGCCTGGCCTGACATGTAGAGCTCAAACTCCTCTGAGCTCAGGTTTAGAGACTGGCCATCCAGCTTTTCAATGAAGGCCACTGCACAGCACTGGACAGGGTGTGAAGTATTAATATTTATTCTGGACGCCATTGGTCTCTGATATCAAATAATCAATTAAGGTCAATATGTAAGATCTCCTCATGTTTCTGTGCTATGCTGCGAGTCAATAGTTTGCTGGTATAATGTAAGTCCATTCGAACAAATAATAACAGACTTTTTTTTTTTTTTTAAACTGGATTCAGGTCATTTTATTCCTTATCATTGCTCCCAAGTTTTTCAGTGCCACACTTCTGCTTCTCTACTAGAGCAATACAGTATAAGCTTGATTTGTTACCAGCACAAAACTCCAACAGAAACTTAACGTACCCCATAAACATGGATAAATCTTACATATTGAACTTTTAAGGCTCGTCATAATAAAAAGATAAAACTATTCCTCACCAGGTTAGTGAAGTAGTAACCATCCTCTCCAGTCATGAGCCTGCTGGGATTGCAAAAGCGGGTGATGTACTGGATGTTGGACTGCAGTCGCGGAGGGTTTGCCTTCAGCACAATATAGATGAGCGTGGGAAGGAAGTCATCCGCAGATGCTGCCTCTTTCTTGCTGACTTTTATGGCGTTGAAGATGTGCTTGCTGCAGCGCGTGATGCATGCCAGCTTGTCCTTGGGTACACGCTTGGAATCCATTTCAATCACATCTGGAATAAGGCAGATATTTACAAACAACAACCAAAAACAGGTGATGTCCTAGCAATGTATGCTGAAAAATAACATTTTGGCTTACCTGTGATGGCTTTGACTACACTGTCAGACACCTCAGGGATCTCTTCATCTACAGGAACACACAACATCTCGATGGTGACCCAATGTAAGGCTCTGTAACAGAACAAAATCAAGACTTTAACAGAAGGACACGTAGATACAGTCATTTTACCTGCAGCCATGTTTGTTTTCAGAGGGCACACAGAGAAATGAAACTTCACTTCACATAAAGTACCTGGAACCAACTTGTAATAGAACTTTTCTAACAGGAACTATAAGGTTTCTTCAGGACAACAGTGGTGCAAGCATAAAAAAAGTTCATAGTATAGTAACCGTCTTGTAGATAATTTATTATGAATTATTATAATTAGAACTTGAAGATGTTTTTCATCATAGAAATAATTAGGTAACCTAAACCACACTTAAGCTATGTAGTAGCACCCAGAAATGTCATCCATCAACCATACAACTCTTTCTCTATAAATACTGACCCATGATAAGTGAGTGCCCCCCAGTGGACAAAAAATAAAATAAAATACTGCACCAACATAAATATGTACACAAAGACTAAATAGCTCTTACAGTCTCCTTTGCAAAAATAAGTAAAACAGATTGTTAAAAAACTGTTCATCTTCTCCTTTTCCTTTCGGCCGTTCCCTTCAGGTGCTGCCATAGTGAATCATCTGCCTCCATCTCACCCTATCCTCTGCATCTTCTTTTCTCACACCAACTAACTTCATATCCTTTCACCACATCCATATATTTCCTCTTTGGTCTTCCTCTAAGTCTTCTGCCTGGCAGTTCTAACCTCAGCATCCTACAAGTGATATATTCACTATCCCTTCTCTGTACATGTCCAAACCATCTCAATCTAGCCTCTCTGACTTTGTCTCAAATACATCTCACATGTGCTGTCCCTCTGATGTACTCATTCCTGATCCCGTCCATCCTCGTCACTCCCAAAGAGAACCTCAACATTTTCATCTCTGCCTCCAGCTCTGCATCCTATTGTTTCCTCAGTGCCACTGTTTCTAAACCATACAACATCGCTGGCCTCACCACCATCTTGTAAACTTTTCCTTTCATTCTTGCCAATAACCTTTTATTGCACATCACACCTGACACATTGTCTAACCATTCCAACCTGCCTAAACACGCCTCTCCACCTTTTTCCACACTCTCCATTGCTCTGGACTGTAGGCCTTAAGTACTTAAAATCCTCCATCTTCTTTATCTCTGCTCCCTGTAACCTCTCATTCACACACATATTCTGTCTTATATCTGCTGTTTGAAAAAATGTTTTATGGAAAAAGTTGGTAATGTGCAAAAGAACCTTTGAAAAACTATTTTCTCTTGGGAAAAAAAAAAAATCAGTCAAATTGTAGTCATGCATTTTTTTTCCTGGAAAAAAGTAACACTTGTTCCACATGTGATTTCGTGTACAATAAATTATTGACTTCATTACCTCAGTGATCATATTCCTCCTCTTTAACTCACCACTATGTCACTATGGTAGTAAAACTGTAAATCCAGCAACAAACAAGTTGGCTAAAATAATATACTAATGGAAACAGGTTTCTTCAAAGTCTGTAGCTCCTCTACAAACATTTCCTAATGTAAAAACAACTTAAATCACTTAGGTTACAACTATTGTATTCTGACCTGATTCTCTTCTGTATAGCCAAATCTTTCTTTTCATCATCAGTAGTCTCTGGACAGAAGACTTCTTTGTACAGTCGAGTCATCATATACTTTTCAACTTCATCCATAACACTTTCAACATGTTCAGTGGAACCTAGTGAAAGAAAAACATAGACATACAAAGCAAGGACATTATCCATGATGAAGTGTATGATCATTTTTGTTCAAAATGATTCCATCATGCAAAATTAAAGCAGTACCTTTGAACTGCGTCTGGAGTCGGTCTGAGAGGTTCTGATAAAAGTCCTGCACACACTCTGACAGCTCATCAGCACCCATGTCCTGAAAAAAATAAACAAAATTAACTTGAAAAAAATTGAAGCACAAACAGTATATCCAGCATCTTCCAGGAAATTTCTCATAGTAGTTTCCTTCTGTAATTTGTTAGACATAAATACAAAAAGAATAATTCTTCATTAATGCAGCGAGATGACCATGATTTGTGGAAAAAAAATTACTCAGCTCCTACATGCTATTTTCCTACAATCTTACAAAACAGACTGAACAATTCACTGTAACTCACCCGCTTATAGACCATACTCTCAGTGAAGGCCCGGCACTGTTTGAAGATCTCCCTACCAGACTTCAGAGGCTTGAGAAAATCAATGAACTCTCGAGTTGCATGATCTGTGTCTGCGGATGAATGACGGCTTGACGAGGAGCTGGGGCTTGGACTTGACTGAGAGTCAAAAGAAGCAGCATCTGAGAAAAAGAGACAGGTAATGTTACTTGAATCAAAGCTCAGACAGTGGCATTGTTCCTTCCTCAAATAACTGTGCTGTGTTGCAGTATGACAGCATCCGCTAAAGGTTATTAAACTGCCAGTTTAGGGAAGTGGCTAAACTGACAGCACAAAGCACATCATCAACCAACAGTATTTACAAAAACACTTGTGTCCAGTGTGTTCACAGAGCAGAAAAATCAAAAACTACACCACATAAATCTACATTTGTCCCCTATGTACCATTTAATTCTATAAGGAAATGACAATATGCAGCGTATCCCGCAGCTTAATGTGTGTAACAATGTGTACCTTTTTTTGGAGGTGTTTTTGCTGAAGGAGTGAAAAACTTTGTGACAGTGTTGACTTTGCTGGATTTTTCCTTTGTTTTTCTTTCCTCAAACTTGCTGAAGGGTGTGATGGTTGGCTGTGATTGGGCCCTCTGATGTCTGCTTGCATAAGCTTCCTCTTCCTCTCTCTGCAATCTGAAAGAGAGAATAAGTTTGTAGTAAAACTGCAGCTGTTTTCAGGCGAGGAAACGGACACAGCACCAAGCATTCTACATAAAGAGGTAAGCGAACACATGACGCATAGATTGCTTTCTACATACACAGTCTACACATGCCAACACCAACCTTTCTGCAAGTGCCCAGTCTTCTTGAATCTGTTTCTGTCTTTCTCGCTGGTTCTCCTCTCGCCAGCACTTGGAGCACAGGCCCTGCCAAGCTGTGTTCCCATAATAACCGCATCCTTTCTTGCAAAGCAGCTCCGATTGGTCCAGATGGATCCCGCGCCTTTCGGACCGCTGGCTCATCATCCTTCACCAAAGTTAAAAAAACTGGACACGGAGAGCAGAAAAGGCAACGTTTAAAGCCAACAACAACAAAAAACACTACAACAAAACCTACACAATGTGGTCTTTACGTTAACGTTACTTCTCAGTGACGCACAGGGCCCGATCTTCAAGACTTCACAGAACTATAGTTAAAGTCCAAAATTTCCATGTTGTAGATTACACCAAGTTAATCTATCATGCACTAAAGCTGAACGTAAGAAAAACCAATCACTAGTTTGATCGTCATGGTATGATATACTAGATTTACCGATTTGTTCGCATCGGCACATAGCAAACAGAAGATAAGCGACTGAGCACTTACACTGTCAGATATAACCCACTCGACAACAGCGTTACCACCGTTTATCATTTCTACATAATGTTTGTTTGGGTTTTTAGACGTAACGTTCCGTAAAACGTTCTTAATCAACGTGCAAGTTAATCTACGGCTAGCGACCAGTCCTGACAGCTAATTACACCGCTAAACTGGCTAGCCAAAATAAGTAGCTAGATTAACAACATGACAGTAAAGATAATGCAGGTTTAATATTTGTTTTTTATGTGTACATACACTCTCATTCGCAGTGTAAAAAAAGCAGTCGGGTAAAGTTAATGTCGCTCCTGCTCCAGTCTACAATGGGTTGATATTTACATTAGCCAGACGGCTAGCTTCTCCCCACAGCCATTTTGTCTGTCAGTCCTTCATCTTCCTCTGACTTTCCATGTCGTTTCTTACACAGTTCAGTTGTATGTCGCCCCCTAGTGGGACCAACTGGCCTTACCTTGAAACCCACGTTTTCCACTGGCATTTCAGTCACGACGCACTTTTAATCAACTCAAAAGGGCACATTTATTTCTTATATATACTGGTAAATACATTTATATGTAACCTGAGTGTATGTTGGCC
The DNA here is from genome assembly GCA_029823295.1 of Pseudamia nigra. Classification (NCBI taxonomy): domain Eukaryota; kingdom Metazoa; phylum Chordata; class Actinopteri; order Kurtiformes; family Apogonidae; genus Pseudamia; species Pseudamia nigra. The sequence goes on along the minus strand of JAQQAE010013938.1, from coordinate 1,807 downwards.
ATAATATACACATATTTTAAGCAATGCATTAACATTTCCAAAATAATTAACACAAATGAAATTAGTAAAGAAAAAAAAAAAACAATCCTTAAAATAATAAAAAAATAGATTTGAATGAAAAATATATGAATAAAATTACCACTAAATTAAAAAAAACACACAAATGAAATCCATACAAAAAATTTAGACAATGGACAAAAATGAACAAATAATGCACTAAATGTTAAGAAAGTGGACAAATGGACAAAATATCCTGGCAATTAACAGAAAATTAACAAAAAATAGCAAAATAAGCAAAACGATGAGCAAAATAAGCAAGAACACAAGAAAAATAAAAATAAGGAACTGAATGAATATGCCAATCAAAAGAGACTTAATTCCAAAAATGAATAAAAATATTAATTTAAAATATTTGCACTCTCTGAAGAGATTGTGTGGGATTACTGACTCAAAATAGCTGAATTTGCTGAAAATGTTCAAGAGTACAATTTATAGATGTGAAGTATTATGAAATTTATGAAATGTACGATGAACTATACTATTCAGTGCAGAAGTAATCAAAGGGGCTTCAGAGGATGAAGGAATATAAAAGGAAACACCATGGCATGCTGCATTATTGTTGCCATGGTAACCACAGGCATGAGACTCTAGTCACAAACATTCTCTTTAACTTCTCCATTCATTTTTTATGGGAAAAATTTGTGAAAAAAACTCAATTATTTTAAAACTACAAAAGATAGATTTATAAAAAGCAATAGCCACGATGTCCCGAAAGAACATGATGACATGATGTTTGAATTTTGTGAATCAGGCAAAAAATTCTGCAAAAATTCTACAAAAATCAAACATCATAATCAAGAAAAAGACATGTATAGATTAAAAAAAAAAATTTAATCAGCTACTTCATACGGCCCACTCAGAGCTGTCAAATATACATCAGCATATTATTTCATCTTTTCGGGCCATAATCTGGTGCAGCATAAACAGACTTTGTTGCATTATTACAAAAACTGTCAAAAGACTGATTCTACAAAGCAACTAGAAACTAAAGTAATAATTTGCTCTGTGGTGGAAATCTGAATATCAAACATTGCAACAGTGTGTGTATGATTTACCATTTCTAATCACAAAACCAGGGGCAGGTAGTACTCAAGTACATTTACTCCTTTGAAATACCGGTACATGAATGAATGAATGAAACTTTATTTATAGAGCACTTTACAACACACATGTATTTCTGAGAATAGTTGTACTTTTACCCAGTTTACATTTGAGAGGGAAACTATGTACAGTACTTCTACCCAGTTACATGGGGCTCCACTTCAGTGAGAAAAAAAAGTTTTAAAAAAAGGAAATTTCAAAAAATTTAAAGAAGAAATTTTTAAAAATGAATAACATAAATAATGCAACATAATGTACATGTGTTACTCAGTTACATGTAACCACAGCTCAATAAGTAGGATTAAAACATGTTGAAATAGAAAAACAAAACTTTACAAAATAATCAATTACGGTAAATACAAAAAGAATTTTAAAAAATAAAGCAAATTAACAAAATGAATAAACCGAGCAACAAAATGTGCCCCCCTCCCCAAGTAAAATAGTCATGTAAGTTATAAAATGAACATATAAGAAACAAAATAAATGAAAATGCAGTAAATAATCAAAAACATGAACAAAATGAATATATGTGTATATATGTATATATATATATATGCTAAAGAAACTCGCTGCACTCCATGAGCGCCTGGCAGCACAAATGAACCAGCTGCTAAGGGATGGGACTCACCCTGAATGGCTAACCGAA
>JAQQAE010013937.1:0-12568 GCA_029823295.1 Pseudamia nigra | reverse complement strand
TTGTGTGCTCTAATAAAACATCTGAGCGAAGGAGGAAGCTTCGAAGAAAGACCGATGGATGCCAAGCTCCTGCTTTCATCCCTCTTTGCAAAGAGCCTGTTTTTTATACTCTGTGTCTGAGTCTTTTTAATGGGTTCTAGGTTAATCAAGCTTGGTGACGAACCTGACAACCACTGTACTTAAAATTGCCGGTCATCATTATTTTAAAAAAGCTTAAAATCCACTGTACAACCATGGATGTTAACTGAATTTTGGCACAATAACTGTGTTTATACTAAATGCAAATGAGAACTGAATTGACATTCAAAACATTACCACAAGGTGATAAACACAAAGGCTAGAAATGATGCTGTACCTGACACCTTCTGAATGACCTCATTGACCTCCTTCATGAAAACTTTCTGCAGGAAAACCAGGTGGTTGAGCAGGTCAGTGGTCAGATTATGTTCAAAAGAGCCGATCTGCAAAAGAAGACAGTAATTGAGGCTGCTCTGCTGGTGGCTCAATAGTTTTATACATTACCTTGACTTATAAATATGGACAAACAGAAATGACTTTCTTCTCCAGGTGTCTCTTACCTCAGCCACACAGCGCAGGTAGTTCCCTTGCAGGTAGTTCCCCTGCTTTGCTGGAAACTCATCGGCTGCCCAGACCTGGTCTGAGTGGCTGTCGTGATCCTCCATAATGTACTCTCCAGACATAGTGACTGGGGGCAGGGTGAGACTGGCTGATGGTGGCATGGTGGACATGTCCACTGGAGACACTTTTGACTGAAAGCAGAGCTTGTGATTTGGCAGCTCAAATGTGAAACTGGTTTGGGCACCTGAAAGCAGAAAAAATATTCTAAATTAAACAAGTTATTTTTATTTGAACAAAAATGTAATTTAAAAAAATGTCTCTAAATCAGGTTCTATTGTCATAAAATTTCAGCTCACTTCTCTCTCACAGACACACACCTGTCATGCCGTGGCTCTTCATGCGGCCCATCTTGTACTCTGCTTTCAGTGAGGGCAGCAGGGCAGCTCCAATGGTGATACCATCCATCATGGCGCTGAACTTGAGGACAATGGGCTTTTTCTCCAGACCTTCAGGAAGCTGAGGGAACTCATTGGCTTCGACAGGGGTCTGATTGATGCTGGATGCTTTGTCAGAAGGTTGTGGGGTTGGGGTGTCCTCTCTGTTGGGAGGCTGACTGTAAGTAGGCAAAAAAAAAAAAAAAACAGACTTTCACTCAGTCATACATGACAATATCAGTGGTATCTTCATTATGAGATGACAGTGACTCTTCCTTTATTACTAGTTAAACAAGTGGTTAAGCAACCTCAGTGGCAAGTGGGTGTTATTATGCAGATATTTGAATCTAATATAGAAATTTCATATTGAAAGCACATCTCCAGTTCCATATGTAAAGAGAATTCATACTGTTGTTACAGAAATAGCCACATCACCTTCCATTTATGTAGCTATACTGTAGTTACTTGTCATGTATTAACTACAGTACTTCTTATGGAGACTATGAGTAGAAGATGATCTGGTGATATTAGGAGATTCAGTAAGCTTCATCTGGATTTTCAATTCAAGTGTATTAGTTTAGCATTCCTTTGAAGCACAATTCTGTTTTTGAATGAACTAATATACATGCAAATTAGGCTGTATTTGGAGAAGTTAAAGAAAAGATAAATCAAGCGGTCATACGCATTGGAGGGTTGACGAATGAGGTCAGAGATTTGTTTGGAGAGCTGATGTGAGCTGCGGACCATCATGCTGTGCAAAGTGGCCGGATGCTGTGGGATGTTGATCATGATCGCACCCACTTTGAAGACAGCTGCATTATTGGTCTTCAGCCCCCGCTGGGCGCTATATAAAGCCTGGGACTTGGCAATGTTGCATTTCACCACCGTTCTAAGACAGAATAAAAGGAATAAGACAAAGTGATTACACTGGATTCCTCAGTAGATAATGTGAAATATGGCTGAATGTATACCGTAAGTGATGTGGGATTAGTGAGACAACGTCAACCATACAAACAGCATGCACATTCAAGACAGCATTCACATAGCAAAAATGATACAATGATACAGTTAGGTACATTACTATAAACAGTGTAGACTATGATGACAGACGGTATAGCCTCTTAACACCAAACCCTTATATAATGCAGCCTCCTTCAGATAATTGTTTCCATGTTCTTAATTTGCTTCTGAATGCTGATATTTCAGCAGTTCAGCAACACAACTGATGAGTCACATCTATAACCATAGAAATATTCACAGAAGAATGAACACAAAACACATCAGGACTGTTTAACCTTAAGTCACATTTAAGTAAAGTGATACATGGTGTTTATCAACCCATAAAAAAGAGTTTTCAAGAAAAGGCTGTAAAATGCAAATGGGTGACTCAGACAAATGGAGGATATGGAACTGGGGCAGGTGTGTTTTTGATTCAGCAATGCATATGAATCCTAAGGCACCAATAACATACAGAAACTCTTGTTTTGCTGTGCTGGTGGGAGATGTCGGAAAATCCTCCAGTCTACGCAAGTAGTTGAAAGAGAAAGGCAAGAAATGTAAAACAAAAAGATAATGTGAAACAGTTCTAAAACACCATAAGGTGAGAACACAATGTTTCTGCAATGTTTTACACAAGCAGGCACAATACCGGTCATGATTTCCTGGCATTTTGTTTTGTAAAAGCTCTATTTATAACAATACTCTGTTAGTGAAGTAGTTTAAAAACTAAAATAAGACCAAGTGTCACTGAAGCACAATATAACATCTGTGATATAAGAAAACTTAATTGCATCTCATTTTCACTGACTCCTGAATGCCTGGCAGTTTCATATATCAGTATATGAAGTTGTCAGACACATACAAATTTACACAAGAGTGTGGTTTGGAGAATTTTGTGTGAATATAGCATCTGGTTTCAGGTTTTGTTTTCACAGCTTGAGCATCCATTAAATACAAAGAGATGAAACAAGTTTTCTTTTCTGAAATAACAATAGTTCCACACTAAAACAAAACAGCGTGTGGATACATCAGCCCGTCTGAATGCATGACTATAAGGGCGGGTAACCTGATTAGGGTGGTTATGTCTGGGGGAAATTGCTTGCAGTAAAAACAAAACTGCTGTTAAAATTGCTGGCTTAGAAAGGACTCTGTAATTGGCTCTAGCTGTGCAGAAACACTTGTGGAAAACACTGCACCTACTTCTCATTTTAAACTCAACCTGACATCAAACTATCCACGTGCTTGTTCGTTGTGTTGTTCACGTCACCACAAAGTTGGAACAAAATTACTTTTGACACATAAAGTTCTATGGAATAAGCACATACCCATTACATTAATATAATCAGTCTATATGAATGGTTTTAGCTCAGCAGAAACTCTGCTTGAATCCACACACTTGGAAAAACATGTCCAACTAAGTAGCAGTTTAGATACCACATGTTTACAACAAGCATAAATGAAGATGTCTTTTTACATACTGGATATCAGGTGTTATTCCCTCCAGAAGAACAATGTTAACCCCTCCTATGTGAGCTGATGCACAGGTCTCAGTCATTTTCTGATGTAAAATATCTGAAAAGACATAATAACAAGTGTCAAAGTTAAAGATTAAAATTATAGTTGACTGTTTTGTGAATTAAAGTTGAATATACACTGATCAGCCATAACACAGCTACTATGACTGCTAATGATGTCCATCCATCCATCCATCCATTTTCTACCCCTTAATGCTCACAAGGGTCGGGGAAAGTGCTGGAGCCTATCCCAGCTTACTTAGGGCGAAAGTGGGGCACATCCTGGATGAGTTGCCAGTTCATTGCAGGGCTGACATACAGAAACAAGACAACCATTCACACACACATTCATACCAATGGACAGTTTAGAGTGACCAATTAACATAACCCGTAGTGCATGTTTTTGGTTGTAGGTACGATGAAGCTGGAGGACGCAGAGAGAACCCACAGGACCACAGATTTGGAGATGAAATGACCAGTCATGTACATTACTATTTGGTCCTTGTCAAAGTTGTTCAGATTCATACTTAGTTTGACTAATTTGCTGCTTTCAGTGCAATAACTTGACGACTAAATGTTCACTTGCTGCCTAATACAACCCAGTGACAAAAGCCATTGGAACCATATAATAAACATTATGTCCACTTTACTAGCTAGTTGTCATAAAGCTATGGCTAATCACCGTACTTAAAGTTTTTGGTTTGAATTACAGGACATACTAAGAGAGGAGCAATAAAATAATGTCTCTTTCTATTGATTACCTATTTGGGTTTCTGCCTCACCTTTCATCTTCTCCTTCAAGGTAAAGCTTCCATGGATTTTCTTCAGTTCTGCCTCCATCGTCAGCCCACCAATGTCAGCCTCGAGGTGAGTTCGGTTCACCATACCAATGCCAAACACTATGAGGGTTACGTGCTGTGGTTCAGAGCTCACCAGGCTTCTCCTTCTGCCCACTGTAGGTTTGCTGGGTGTGGGTGGCTCCTGCTGCTCATTCTCAAAAATCACTTTACAGAGTGGCTCTGACGGTCGACGTCCACCTTCTGCACAAATGAGAATTTTATGAGACTGTACCATTTACAGTGCAGTACAACCAAAATACAACTGGTAAAAATTGAACCATGATTAACAAAAGAACCAAGTAAAGCTGTTCCCCTAATATGAACTGATTCCAGAACTAAGGTGTTTTGTCCCACTCTGCTTTGTGCTTATCAAGTTATCAAAGACAGTAACAGCACACAATTAATAAGGAATTTTAGACATTCTGTTTTTTTTCACATGCAACAAAAGAAAGATGGATTAAACAAAAAAAGTGACAGACTTGTTGGTTATATCCTGATTCCCACCTGTAAGACAATTCTCTGGGGAGCTTTTCTCTAAGATGCCAGTGGGATCTGAGATGAGGGAGTAGAAGTTAAGCAGCTTGTACATGTTCTGCCAACATTCTGCTGACGGCTCACTCTGCTCTGACACTGTGATGGAGTCCGAGTCGTCCATCTGGATTGCCATGTGGTCAGCCACATCACGGGAACCCTTTCTTGACACCTGCGGATGTCACATAATATTCCACTTAATGAAACATGAAGAAATGTCACAGTATGCATCAAGGTGCTGAAGAGTTTAATTCAGCTTTATCATTCAATTATCTGTCTGATCCCTTTCTCAGAAAATTAATATTCATGATGCATTCCTTATTATGTCATTTTAATATGTTTTACAACAAAAATCAAGCCAGGAAAAGAGGCTCAGATGATGCTATGACAAGCTATAAGAACTAAAAAACACTTTCTTACCAACAGAGAAGTCTATGCTGAGTGATTTTGCCAGTTCTTTTGCTTTCCACTAGCACCCTCTAGGGTTTGTATGTATATATTGTCAGTTTCAGAATCATTTGATAATGTTACGGTTTGACTTTGAACAATTATAGCCTTAAGTAGTATTAGAAGACAATACCACATACAGTATGATAGAGATGCATAGAGCAGGTTAATGCCTCTTCCAAGTTAATGGTTACAACAGACACATGGGGTCCTAGTCTTGAGAGCAGCCTCTTTTAAATATTCCAGCTACTTAAATCTATTGACTCTGTGACAACTGTTTGCTAATATCTTGCGATGAAAAGCTCAAAATAGTCTTTTAATATCTTCTTACACGGTTTGTTACATGGAAAATGTCTAGCATATACGCTTACCTTAGAGGTGCGTCGTTCTGAACGTCCAAGAGAGCTGCGTCCCCTTGGCTCCCTTCTTCCCAGCGTGTCCATTCCTGATGGAGGCCCATTAGGTGGTAAAACCCCACTAAGTCCTGCCCCAGCTCCACTTGTAGCTCCCCCTCCACCCACTCCTCTCTTGCTCTTTAGTGTCTGAGTTGCACTGCGACCTCCCCCGTTGAGGCTTCCCCGAGAGCTGCGGCTGAAGTCTGATGACCTGAAGTGGCGGTAGGGTCGGGCCTTGAACGTGGGTGTTGGGGAAGCTGAGCCAGCTGTGTAGCGACTCAGTTTAATATCGGTTTGTGTTGCCTTGATGTCATCAATCATGGTGCTAAACTGGTGGATGAGACGTACCAAAGCCATGTCAACTCGCTGACTGATGGCCTGGCAAGCTGTGGTGAAATCACAGTGGAATGTGTTGAAGTGGCGCCGGTTGAGGTCGTGGAATGAAAGTGGAGCAGCACTGGGGCCTTGTGGAGCACTGCTTGACTTTTCCATCACTACTGCATTCACGCTGAATGTCTCAATCAACAGTGCTGGCTTGAAATCCAGTGGTGTGAGATTCACCATGCCTTGTCTGTAGAATGACACAGATAAGACATTTAGTTTTAAGAGAATAAGAGAAAGAGGGAAAACAAATGGAAAGATGTATAAATGTTACCTTAAACATTTTTAAGAATTATTTTTGGCTGTTTATGCCTTTATTGATAGTTTTTGTGAAGATAGACAGGAAAAATGAGGGAGCAGAGAGGGACATGAAGCAAAGGGCCTTGGGTTGGGATCAAACATGGGATAGAGCCAGGTGAGCCAGCTGTCTTGATTATTTTTCTATAATGGTATTCACACAGTATGGTTGAGATAACTCTTACCTCCTTGATCTTTTGTTTTTGCGCTCTTTGGTGGTGTCAGAGTCAACTATGTCTGCTCTGAGACACTCAAGGTTGCCAGAGAAAGATAGGTGTTCTCCAAAATACATCTTGTAGCTTAAAGGAGTGGTGTCCTGGGCCTGGATACCTGTGTAGCTCAGCAGAGGCTTAAAAACCACCTAAAAAAGAAAACAACTTGATCACAGCAAAAAAACAAAACAAAACATAACAAAAAAAAAAAACAAAACCAAAAAAAAAAAAAACAAAAAACAAAAAACAAACTGCAAACACTTCCCAAAATAATAAAAAATACTTCCACAAGCTACAGATGTTGTAACTGTTTCATTCAGGCATTTACTTCAATTAATTTTGAAATAAATTTTAAGGCGTAATAAGGTACAAAAATATTGTACCAGTGAAATAGAGATGCAGAGATATTTTTAAACCCACCTGAGCATCAGCCAACTGAACAGCAGCTGGACACTGGTTGCCTTCCTCAATGTCAGCCATATCATCCTGACTGGTGCTGTGCTGAGAGTGCTGGGAGTGGGTTCCATCAAGTGTGTTCTGGTCACTGGACAGTACAGTATTAAAATCTGATGCTGAGGGGATGGTGGGCAGGTTACAGGTCCCACCTGATGGTGTAAATGGGAAATTGATACATGAACTATTACTGTTACATTTTAATGACAGAACTTACTCTCACCAGTGAATTCAATTTCACTAGCAGTATGTTAATTTAACACTGACACCAAAAATTACAATTACGTATGAGGGTGTCCTCACAACAATCGATCTATGCTGTACGTAAGCACATTTCACACCTGAAGTGGGGATGGTTTGAGTAATGTGATCTGTGCTAAAGCTTGGCATGCTTCCCTGTCTCCAGCGAAGTTGGAAGAGGTGGGCTTCGGAGTGCAAGCACATGGACACAGCGTACACCTGATTTATAAACCTCATCTCCTATTGTCTCTACATGAGAGCAGTGTAATTACACTGAAAATCGCCACCTAACATTATGGAGAAATCCAGTAGATGTCTTTCTATGACCAAACATAAGCCACAAAGTCAATAAAGATGTATACTGTATGTGGAATTGTGATTTCCTTTGTACAGATGTAGACATGCCTCTGTGTGCTTGGAGCTGGGGTAATATGAGTGCAGACCAACATGGGAGTGGGAAAGAGGGGCAATTACAATTTGATGTGGCTCAGGTGAACTGGCCCTAGTGCGAGTGCACCCTAAGAAGCAGTGAGGGTGGAGTGGTGTATGATCAATTCACTGCTCACTACAAATAGTTCACATATTATAGTGACATCAATAGACTGTATGATAGAAAACAAAATTGCATTAGTACAATAAAGCAGGACTTTACTGCCATTTGAAGCATGACTATAAATGAACAAATACCATTTTCTTTATTTGTTTGTTAAAGACAAATTAACTGTAGCTTTATTCTAAGTAGTTTGGCACAATGTTGCTCAATAATAGCTGGCTGAAAATTTGATGAAAACATGTGTGGCTATGGGAACATATCCAGCTATTACACACACTGTTTTCAACACCCTCCAATAATATGAAAAGGAAAATGTATCTTTTTTGGTGATCCATGCGGGTGACACAAATGATGAGATGCTACTGTGTGAGACAAAATAAACACAGAGCAGCTGTCTGTAACTCAGATGCTGAGTTAAAGTTAAAAGGAAGAGGGAGTGGGAAAGAGCTACACTTTGGGGGTAGGAATATAATTTTGGCTTGCATACTACACACACACACAGACTGTTATGTGATGATTTGTTTATTCATGACTTGTTTGACTTGACTTCAGTCATTTAAGAAAAATATTTAACTTCATCCCCAAAATAACCTAAAATCAATATGGAATCCCTTTCAGTGATCACTTCTTTCTGAATGTGGTGGATTCAAGTGCATAGACCATGCCCACTGTCTGCATTTTCTATTTTCCTTCAGTTTTGGTCTGATTTTTCTCTGAATGGGTGGCCTCAGCAGAAAGCAGTGTGTTGACATCTCCAACCAATCACTGCACTGCTCGTCAGTCCAAAAGCTACTCATAAAAGCATTCAAAAGACAAACACACAAGTGATCTGTTTCAGTCATATTTCTATGTGGACCTTCCCACAGAGTTTTGTGATAATGTGAGCTTGTCTTCTACAGAGTAAAATGCTTCGAAAAGCACCATAAACATTTTAAACAGTTTTCTTTATTACATAGTAGTAACAACAAACAGTATTTAAAAAACGATGTTCTTTTTGCTGCAATTTATATATTCACTTTATAATAAGTGAAGGAAATCTAGCTTCTACCAGGAAAGGCGGACAGATTATGCAATTATTCAGCTAACAAGGTGAACAAACTACTGTCTTCACATAGCTTTCTAAATACTTCACTACTCATTACTAGCACAACACTGAGCAGCAATCCCTGACCTCGTCCTGGGCTGTTAACTGTTGGCAGTGGGTGATAGTGGCAGTGATAACGAGAATCCGGTGAATCTAGTAAAACAGCATTAAATTAAGTGAGCTAAACTTTTTTCATGACTTATTGCCACTGCACTATGAGCAGTTTAAGGATCAAGGCTTGCAAACAAAGAAAAGCAGCATCACTGCACATGCAAAAAATACTCATTATGACTACATCATATCTGACCTGTCTGCAGACTGTTGTGCTGAGAGCGGTTGACTGGGGAGTCCTGGGCTCCAGCCCCAGTCCTGTTCCCCACGGCATTGGACATCCAGTTATAAAAACTGACCGAGGAGGGCTCAGACAGCAGTGGATGTTCAGTCATCATGTCTGTCCCAAGGCTGTTTCCTGGGGCCCAAATAAAAACACAGTTCACTTGACTGCATATTACATAAGACTACAATAACATCACACTTGCTAACTGACGTTCATGGATAAATCTGCTTGACACTTTCAGAGGGGCACATCTGGTTAGTGACTGGTTAACATCTGGTTCATGTACATGTGCATGACAGGATCACAGAATGTATGATCCACAAACTGTGCAGCCTCTAAAGTCGGTTTATAGTTCACGTCAGGTAAAGATATTTCAATCAAACTGAGCAAAAGACATTTAAACTTTGAAAACAGCATGTAAAATGAAGAAAGCCATCGCTACACATAGATTTTGATTGTATTTAATTAAGACAGCAATATAGACAACACCAATTTCACCATTTAGTTTTCTGTGTAGGGGTAATGTTGATACATTTGTACAGATTACTTTTAATACACTGATGACGCTGGTTACTTACTTTTAGTAAATGGGAAATAATAAAAACTAAAACTCCACCCACTCCCCAAATTCAATGTTAGTATAGCCTTCAGAAGAGACCATCTGTGGGTCAGTATTAGTTTATTATGTCCACTACTGTGTAGTACAGCAGAGGTCGGCATCACAGCAAAAATGAAAAGTAACCTATGGCGCGCTCAAGCACAAATGAACAGGTGTACTCATGTGTAAATACTGCTGCCTTCCACACTGGGCAAAGCAATATGAATACCTGTGCGAGTGAGGGAGCTGCTTTTAGCTGCAGTGGCAGCAGACGGCTCATTCCTCTGGGGTGTGCCCTCCAGTAAGTTGTGCAGACTCCTGAAGCTGCCAGTCAGATTGCTCAGGAGACTCTCCTTCCTGGGGCTGTCCTTGGCTGGCAGACCTGCTCGACTCACATGGGCAGGTGAGTCAGCGGCTGTGTCACCACTGGTGTAACTCAGTGACTGGTACGGATGTGAGCCCTGTGTATGACAAATACAGATAACAAAGATGAGGCCATGTATACACTTTATCCACTGGCGGCACCTTTTTTAAATTTTCAAATATTGGAGGAAAACCAACCTCCATCCATTATAAAAATAATGGATGGAGGCTGAATGAAAAGAGCTGAAAAGCTTCAGAAAAATCACACAGTATTCGTTCAGTAAAGTGTCACCTCTTCACTAAGCATTTGATGCGATTCCTCCAGGCTTTTCAACAACAGAATTGCATTTACACCACAATTAGGCCAGCATCAACTGCTGCTCAATTTTTATGTAAATTAAAATTGTATTTCCTCATCTTTGAGGACAGTACAGTTTATGGGCTCAGAAAAAAAAAAATCAATTTTTTCTTAAACAATATTTTTTTCCCCGCTGTAAGGATGCCAGACTTGGAAAAAGTGAAATGACCCTTGCTGCTACTACTACTATTTAGAGAATCTGCTTTTCAGATATTACATCAGAGACAATAATATAATGTTTTCAGAAGTAGGTTGTATTTACATATTGAAAGTATAACATAATGTAAAAAAATATTTATATAATTGGGAAAAATGGGATGATTGTATACCTTTATCCTGAGTGCAGACTCATTGTGTGTGTGGGACTTGGAAAGTTTCCTCATAATTTCCACTCCACTGACAGGACCAGAGTTTGCTTCTTTAGGTGGGGGGCGATTGCATGCTCCCTCCAGCAGCATGGTGTGTTCACTCACTGTGGCTTCACAATAATAACATAAAATAAAACTCCAAGAAATAACATGTGACTGCTGTAAAAGTAAAATTCCTACTACATAATACATTGACCTGTCTGACAAAAAGTCATAATTGGTTTATTTATTTCTGTGCAAGCACTGACAAGTAGAGATTACATGATTCTCATCCCATCTGCAGTAACAGATGGGTGGGTCAGAATCATTACAGCACATTGAAATCTGTAAGCTCCCACCTGCGTCAAATTCAAATTCAGCTCCATCAGCGCTGGTGTCACTCTGCAGGGCAGCACCATTGTCCAGGCCCAAAATAGTCTCGCCCAGACTCTGCTGAGGCTCCTTGGGTTTGGCAAGTTGATTAGGTCTCATCAAACCAATGGCCTTGAAGCCTTGAGTTACCACGATAAATTTCATCCACTGCCTTGCCAAAGCTACCAGACCTTTCTTCAGAGTCACTAATGCAGGAACGCCATCATTCTGGAGAACAAGAAGGAAGAATTGGATTAGTTTTACACACTGGTAATGGATACATTAAAGTTATGAAGTGGGGGCATAAAAAATGATGAAATCACATTAAAAATTGGCTGTAAATTTTCTGAAGTACAAAGAGCATTTTATACTCTCCAGACCAAATGAAAATATATAAATGAACTTTATTTTTATCAGCCACTCTGGTAGGCATATTGTATAGCTACAGAGCTTTGTAATACTGAACCAATAAAAAAGGATATCGAGGGCTTTACTGACCATAGTAGCCTCCTCTATGACGGAGTAGTCAGCCTGCTGCAGATAGCGGTGCAGGATGTTACACAGCATACAGGAAGGATTCTCATGGAGGTAACGTGCTCGTTTGGTCACACGGTTGTACTTGCTTCGGATTGGGATGTGAATGCTCTTTTTCTGTTGGACAACAGTATAAATATCATGCAAAGGTTAAAACTGTATACTGTCACTTCACTGTTTAAGGTGAGTTTTAAACTGACCTCCAGCGCTTCTGTCATGATGCATCCCATAACAGCGCAGACTCGTAATGTGCCTTCCATGTCCAGTTTGCGTAAGGAAGATTTCAGCTGGTCAATGGGAACCAACCAGGCACCAATGGCAGGTGTGGCTGTGCTAAGCAGATTCAACTGCCTAAAATAAAAAAACAAGATAAAGGGTACGTTTATAGTAGACAGTCTGTTCTAAAATACACTGCCTGGCCAAAAAAAAGTCGGCACCAAAATAAAAAGTCACACCCTCTCATGCAGTATTTTGTTGGACCGCCTTTAGCTTTGATTACAGCACACATTCGCTGTGGCATTGTTTCAATAAGCTTCTGCAATTTCACAAGATTTATTTCCATCCAGTGTTGCATTAATTTTTCACCAAGATCTTGCACTAATGATGGTAGAGTCTGACCACTGCGCAAAGCCTTCTCCAGCACATCCCAAAGATTCTCAATGGGATTAAGGTCTGGACTCTGTGGTGGCCAATCCATGTGT
>JAQQAE010013936.1:0-12568 GCA_029823295.1 Pseudamia nigra | reverse complement strand
CGTCTGCCTGGTTCCCGACCCTGGACTGTACCCGGATTGTTTGCCTGCTCGCTTCCTGACCCTGGACTGTTTTTGGACTCCCCGTCTGCTCGGTTCTTCGACTCCCCGCTCGTGCCCCGACCCGTCCGTTTGCCTCGCCCCAATCAGTGTGTTTGTTATTATGTTAATAAACCTGCTCTCAATGAACTGTGCTGTGAGTCCTGCGCCTGAGTCTCCTGTATCTGCCAGTGCGTTCGGTTCTGACATAAGTTAACAAAATTAATAAGCCAAGCAACTACTACTCAAGAGTCTTGGATTAAGATTAGCACTGTACAAATACAATTGAATTGAACTGAATTATTATCATATATTCAAATGTAGAATACATTAAAATGTTATGGTATGTGAATTCACTGAACATGCTTACCTGATTTTTCATTGTAGCTCATGTTGTTGGTTATTTCACTCATTTCCTTCTTTATTTTTTTTTCAATTTCTCAATCCTTTTACTCATTTTCAGTTCATTTTGTCACTTATTTCCTTTCATTCAGTTCTTAATTTTGTAAATTTCTTGATAATTTGGCATATATGGCTCACGAGTATCCCTGCCCCCATAAGTCAAATGTTAACGTTCATGGCAGTTCTTTCAGAAATTTGTCCATCATGCAGTATTCCCTTTAGCCTTGTATCAGAATCTGGTCCCAGGTCATCTCAGGAATGACCTCAGGTTTCTGATGAAGTGTCCAGATACGGCACCTCACATATTGATTTGACACCAGCAGGACTTTGTGCCGGGTCTGGTTCCCAAACCTCATTTTGAAACAGCTGAGATGTACATATCTGAATAAACATGGTTGAGAACCTGGAAAGTTGATTCTCGTCTGGAACCAAAAAAGTTGCTTGCTCATCATAAACTGTGACATCATCGGTGGGTGCGTCATATTCTAGGTTGTGCCATGTTTACGTCTGTCTGTGTGAATGCGGGCTGGTTCACCAGAAACCACTAATATTCTGAGACTCCAGGGCTGGAACCAGAACCACGTATGTCTCAAAGCACCATCTGTGAAATCAGAGCCTGAGTGGCATGGTTAAAGACAGGGCTGGAAAATGAAAAAAAATCTAATCAACACTCTTTAATTCTTTATAAACTGTACAGATACAGCTTTAATTGTTAAGATATGGGATGATTTTACAGTTGATGTGAAAATTATCCCCCAAATAAAAGAAACTAGCATGCTTTGAAATTCTGTGTGAAAAATCCAGTGCCCAATTGAAAAAATTTCATAGAGGGCAAATAATTTTAACCTCACCTGCATGTGTCTATTAAATACTTCTGAGAGGGTCTTGACAAAGTAAAGAATGTCAGTTGAATTTGGCAGTTGGCTTATGAAGGCATGTTTAATTTTAGCCGGAATAGGTCAGAACTTAAGTCGACTGGGTCAAGGGGAGCGGTTCTAGTGTGTTTTAGCTGCACTATGATTGGTATTCACTTTGGATGTCACAAGTTTTACCAATTCAACAGCTTATTTTATTTGTTGTCCATCTGATTGTGAGGATTTTTTTTTCATCTGGAGGCACTGAGCAAGTTCATATTTTCACAGCTTCTATTTTGCACCATCAACTTACAATATGAACATCAAAACCCAATAAACATGCATTTTCACATTATGAAACCTTTAAATATGTTATGGATGAAATGAATCCTGTTACAGTCCTGTGGCTGAAGTGTAACATTTAAAACATATGGTTGAAGAAGTGAGGATACCTTTGTTAAGTAGATTTAAAAGCAGCATCAAGCAGTTTACATCATTAATATTTGCACCAGTCTTGGAAAATCAGACACAATTGAGAACTGTATTTTCTCACCAATAAATGAAAGCAGATACTGTCAATATCAGTTGACAAGCTGCATGAGTTAAAATAAATTCCCATCCATTGATTTGTTTCTCGATAACCTACAGTGTAAGCCTCTTGAGAAGGTTTGACAAATTATGAAAGGTAGGTGTTTTGAACCGCGACCCTTCATACAAAGTCATTACAAAGATTGGTTCTTAATGGCTACTGCAGAAAAAAAAGCCACACATCTATTTTGAGTTTCAGTGTGTCAGCTAAACTAAACACAGAAAACGATGCTATCTAGGGAAGAGTGTGGAAAAAGTTTCCATTCCCTGTCACTCCAGTCCACTGCAGTGAGAGTTGCCTTGCTGAAATGCAGACTTTGGAGGCCACCAGTGGGAGTTTGCTGTGATTGTGTTGTGCTGCTGCTGCTGCACTGGGCTTTAGGTAGTGCTGAATGGGCAGAGGGACAAAAGCACAGTAAGGGAGATGACCCCTGGGCCATCTGTCACACAAGCAATACAGACAGAAAAAAGAGAGAGAAGCAAGACGTAGCAGTCCTCCTGAAAAAGCGTTTTCCTCATCCTTCGTAAACTGCTCCATCGACACGGCAGCCAGTGACATTTCCATATATGTATGGATGAACATCCGACTGTCGAAACTGCCTGCGTGTCCATTTTGGCACTAAGTGTCAATGGGCAATAAAGGTTATTCTTTATGATGTGTGTAAAGTGGCTCCTCTATGAAATGTCACCATCACTGTGAAATCAAAGGTCAGTAAAAGTGACACCGAGCTGAGAGGAAACACTTAAAGGTTAAGTGTGTAGGACTTAGATGAATCTAATTACAGGAATGGAATATAATATTTATGATTATGACATCATTAATCATCGTAAAATAGTAATTATTGCCTTTTTGATACCTTACAATATGTTGTTTGTATTGACATATCATTTTCTACCACAGATAAAAACTCAAATCAAATGCCGGCTCTACAGAGGGCATTGTATATATTCACTATGAAGTTTAAGCAGTATTTGGTGCTGTAGCAGAATTTATTGTGGCAGTGTAATTCACCGATCCACTGGCTGTGAGGAGGAAGTGAATTGTCGATTCGGCCTTGCACAGGAAGGCAAAGAATTCTTTGGAAACGACTGTGTGGTGTTCTCTGAATTTGAGCTCTGGGATGAAGAGCTGAGTCTTTAAGTCCTTGGTGCTTCTCGTCTTTCTGTATTCTTAGAAGGCCTGGACAGCCCGTTTACATACACACTGGAAATCTGATCATTATCCCATTTCTGGAGTTATCAAATGATCCAGGTGATCATGTAAACAGCATAATGTGATATGACAGTTTTAAGATTATGAGAAATTGAGTGATCACACCTAGATCTTTGTACATGTATTAGCATGATTTATTTACTCTTTTACATCTGCACATGTGTAAAAAACAAAAAAAAAATCATATAAAATGAAAGTAACATTTTTAGCAAGGAGTGGAGGAAGACTTACCACGCCAAGACCAAGAGCTGAGGATCGCTGTATGAAAGCCAAACATTGTTATCTCCTCGTGGAGTATAAATGGACAGCAGTAGTGTGTATTGTATTTTTCAGACATATTAGCTCCAACATTAGAACAACTAGTTCTAGTTCTATAGCTGTTGCCATGTTCAATGAGACAAGACCATATGTTTTAAAAGTAACAGGAAGTTTAGTCTTACCTCACTACGTACGAATGTACTGTGAAATAAATTTGATAATAGACTGAAACATGTAAACCATGGATTTTTAATTAGCACATTTCTGTAAATGCATCAGATCCGATTTATTACAATTATCTGATTAGTCCCAGTTATTTGATTTTTATGGTCATCCTAACAGGTTCACTGACTATGGGACAGAGATGACGAATGCTGTAGGGGTGTAACAGTGCACATGTTCATATTCAGATTTTTCAGTATAGACCATTCCGTACGGTTCAGAGGTGTACTGAGTTCCCACACGGAACATATTAAGTGAGATACATGAAGTGTAACTGTCTAGTGCTATAGCCACACATGTCTACTAAATAAACAAATACAGTACAGCCAAGCCTCTGGCACCAGGGCCATTTGGCCTGGGCTGAGGCACGATGATCTCCCTACCCACTCCCCCAATGGTCCACACTCACACTGGTGGCTCTTTGTCTGTGTATGCAATGTACTTCACCATATCACATTTACACTTTACTGACTTTGTGCCTTATGTTTGAGTCCTTATGTTCTCCTTTATGTAAGGTGGTGATTTTCTGTTTAATCATGCTGTGTGGATACAGCGGAAACAGGAAAAAAGGTGATCAGATATACATTGGGTTGATGTCTGTGTATTAGTCCATAAGCAACCATGCAGTGCTGTGGACCTGGGGAAATTGGAAGGGGTGGGTTGCATGCATATTACTCAGTCTATGCTTCAAGTGGGAAACATGGTTGGGCTTGGCACTGATTGGCAGTGGGCAGCAAGCTCTCATTTCTGTTTGGGAACATTTTGGCTTCCTTGTGAAATATGTAGACGGACAAAGACGAGTGGATAAGACAAAGCAGTGTGCTATCGTTGTTCAGTAGAGATCGGGTACACTTTAAGCTGTACGTCAAACTGGTTAACTCAGCGGTGCAAACACAGCTTCCAGTGGCATTTAAACAGCCTCTCCCTGGCTCTTCAGATTGAGCCAAAGCAATAACAAATTATCAAAAATTTCCAAAAAAGAAGACAAACTTTTGATGTTGCACTTTCCCCGAAAAGAAAAGTTTTGAATTGTTACATATTATTTCATATTTGTTTTTTTTATTTTTGCATTTTTATTTTATTTTAGAATCTTTTATTTATTTGATAATTTAATGCGAATAGTTTGCAGTTTTTCATTTCATTTCACTTTAAATGTCATTAAAGCTGTTCCTGTTTACACAAATGATCATCAGTTTTATGTTTTGCACCTTGTTCCGTTACTGTACCAAAAAAAAAAAAAACTGTGACTTACATCTACAGAGGGAAGGTTCGCCGTCCATTCAGGCTACCATGTTTCTACAGTAGCTTAGTACAAATAATCCAAACACTGATGAGGACTTTCACAATTTTTCAGTCACTGTAGGCTCTTCCAAATCCACATGTGTTGGGTGAAATTAGAGCTATTGAGTTTCTTACAATCTACAATTTCACTACTAGAAGCCGCTGAATCCGCCACGTCACTATTTACCTGTGTGGGAAATGCACCTATATGTGTAGGTGTTACTGTCAGCATGTGTGACTGGATGGAGAGGAGAGTGCAGTCACAGCGCATTAACATTTCCACCACTGTGCTGTTTTATTTTATGGGTCTCTTTTTCATTCTCCCTGAGCAGAACGTTCCACCTCACGTCCTTCGTCTACTCGTCCCTCCTGTCCAAATAAACCCAGTTTCAGAGACCGAAGAGGCTGCTTAAACAGAACACCTGCAAAACCCCTGAAGCCTATTTTCATAGTCCTGTGCTTTGTCATAGACAGGATTAGCATTTACGTGCATGCACCTTCTCTGTTTTTAAAATAATGTATACATGCACATTCTTGTATTAATGAGTGCATGTCTGAAAGTGGTTACATACTGTGTCTCTGTTTGTTCCATTTGTTTAGCATTAAAAATAACCTGGCTCTACAACACACTGCAGGATCCAGTATATGCACTTTTTCGAGGCTACACTATCCACTTACATATTTGCCTGTTACTGGAATGTACAGAATATCACATCAATCTTTACACTATGTGGGACAGTGCAGATTCTCCTGTAAACAGTCTTTAAATGTTTCTTTTTCAAAATCAAACATTCAAATTCAAATATTTGGTGCGAGTTCCTGATGACACTGGTGAAAAATGGATTGATCTAGGCCAGAGGTTGGCAATGTTTACAATCCAAAAGGCCATTTTTGGACAGACAGGACAAGAAAATATGTGTAGTGTGCAAAAAATGTTTGAACCCCTTATGTACCACATGGCCATTTTAGCTGGCAACACATTAAAATCAATTTGTTTATTCATTATTGTTAAGTTTGCTTATTATTTTGTTCATTTTTCAGATTGTTTTGTTATTTTTAATTTATTTCTGTTTATTTTATTTATTATTTTATTCAGTTTTGGAAATTCTTGTCAATTTGCCTGATTGTCATTTCTCATTTTTGTTCATTTAGTGAATTATTTTATTCATTACTTTGCACTATTTGTTCTTTTCCTGTGTGTTTGTCCAATTTCTTGACTTTTTGTTTTTGTTGATGATCTTATGTGAATGTTTGCTCATTTTTCAGATTTTTTTGTTCAATTTCCTCTTAATATCATAAAATTTTTGCTTCGATCATTTTCTTGTTTTTATTCATTTACTTGATAATATTGTTTTGTTGTTTTATTGATATTTTCTAGACCATTTTGTTCATTTTGTGGATTTTTTTCTGAGTTTTATCTTAATTAATTTTTCCTTCCTTTTGTTGATGTAGTGATTATGTTTGCTCATTTTGATTTACTTTACCACTGAGCCACTGTAGAAAGGCTGAAGAGCCACATGTGGTCCCGGAGCCACATGATGCAAACCCTCTTGTGATACTTTGCCTTTACTCAGCTACTTATGTTTACGAGTACTTCTACTTGAGTCACTGTAATTATAAAGTAACAATACCTTTACTCAAGAACTGGTTCTATTTACTGTCTGGGATGAACTTGAATCACATCTGGAGTGTTTTCTTGCTGCATATGTGAACGCAATTATGCTGTGCAGATTATCTGGAACCTTTTCTCTTTTTATACACATCAAGTACACACATTTATAACCTAATCGTGTAAGTAATATGTTGTACATCTCCCTCCTATGTTATGTGTAGTTATATACTGTAACATATGTTCACCATTTGGCATCTTTTCTTCATGTTTCTGTTGTAAGATGGAAAGGGAATATGTGAACTGCATTGGAAGCAGATAACAATCAGAACTAAATGACCTCTACGTGTCCAATTTAGTCTGTAGTGTGACCTCCAGTCCCATGAGGATGACAAAAAGTAAACAAGAAAAAATGTCTGACATGTCTGGAGACAATTATGGTGTAAAAGAATATAGACAGTAAGTGCAGGGAATTTCAGACTGTGTTAAGTGCAAACAGAGGTCACAATAAACACCTCCCACTTCGGTGGTAGAAGTGTCTTTATTGTCTGAAATGGTCATTGTGAATGGCTTTTACATACTCCCTGTATATCGCAGTTGTAGAAATGTGCACGTGTGGTCGTGAGGTAGATTTCACTGTAAATGAGGGGGATTACTAACGTGTCAATATCAAGCATAACAATAACATTAGTAGTTGTAGTACTGTAGTAGTTTTCCTAGTTAATTTTCTTAATCATTTCAACCATTTTTGTTCATTATATTCATTTTTAAGACATTTTAAGTCATTTTTGTTAAATTTTCTCTGTTACTTTAATCATTTTTATGAAATTTATTTGTAATTTTTTAACATTTTGTAAATTATTTGTTTTTGATTACTTTGACAGTGTTTGATCATATATTTTTATTTTGTTTTTGGCAACACCTGTTCATTGTACTGTATATACTATTTTGTTCATTTTTTGTGCATTCTTATTATTTTGTGCACAGTCATTTTCTTGATTATTAGGTTCATTTTTGTTCCCTCAATAAACCGATGTAGAAAAGACCAAAATGGATGCAATTCACCAGAACCTAGAAAATGTCTTTGATGGTCAAATTTTACAAAAGGATGTACATATGCCCTACTAAAAATTCATATCACATGTTGAATCAGAAATATGAAAACGATATGCCTATTTTCAATGTCGTGCCAGCATCAAATGAAAGACAGCTGAAACTCTATCATGCAAAGTGTAAAAGCTTTATAAACCAGCTCCAGAAAAGCTGCCATGTGCGCTGGGCCTGAGCTTATTTAAGATGGACTGAGGTGAAGCGGAAAACTGTCCTGTGGTCTGAGGAGTCAAAATTTGAACATCCAGATTATCCGTTCTCAATTCTAAAGCCAGCATCTGTGATGGTATTGGGGTGTGTGCGAGTGCACATGGAACCTGTCCTCCTACCAAATACAACCAAGACGGTCGTATGTTTGTGTACTGAATTACAACCTACTGCTACATTTTTGAGTTATGCACCCTAGTGGTCACGCAAATGTCAATGCTGTGGCGTTGCATTATGTCATGACATTTGGCGTCCTGTTACATCATGACATTTGATTTTCTTTACCAATCAAAATACAAAACCAACAGAGGGAGGAGTCACATCCACTTCACTGCGTGTGGTCTATAGCAAACATTTCGTGTGATTGGAAACTGAACCACAGTAAAATGTATCAAACATATACATACATGAAATTCTTCTCCACATTTGATCCATCCCCTGGGGGAGCATCTGAGTGGTTAAGGGCCTTACTCAAGTGCCCATGGTGGTGATGAAGGTGTGGCGATTCGAACTCGCTGAAATCCTACATCAAGCAAAAATCAGAGAGCATTCCACTTTAAAAGTACAGTAAATGGTCTCCTGAGTACACTCATTGGAGATTACTTTATCTGAAGTTCAGGAGCAGGACCACACCACAAACACATCCCTTCAAGGCTCGTGGTTACAAAAGCCCGTCGGCCCTTGAATTCCATTTGTTCTTGCTGTCGTGCTCCCACTCTCTCTTTTGTTTCTTTCTCTTTGTCTCTTTTATACATCGGGGGGAGGGGGGCAAGCCCAGGTGGTGGATCCTCAGGAAGGCCATCCCCACACCACATCCATCATACTCATCATATCCAGCCTCATCACTACACGATCATATCTAGCCATGTTCAGGACCCTCATCACCACCACCATCTGCATCCTCATTTCCATAAGTTTCTTCCCCAAGCAAATAGCTTCAATAAATATTCATTTACGAGACCCAATTTGAGGTTGTGATCTTTGCTAAAGGTCCAGTTGACTGTGTTAAAGGTCCAGTTGACAATGTTGGCAAGCTAGCTTGTCGCTTACTGTTTGTCACAGTCTGCTGGGCATGTTTGGACAGGTGACTTGCCAGTCAACATACAGTAGCTTGCAACCTCATAGGTGCACAAGCTTATGCACTCAGTCACAGAGCTGAAAACAGTCGTATCAGTAGCTACTATGGAGCTAACAACTGTAGTTTATCTAACCACAGGATGTCTGAGGAGAGCCAACCTGTATTCCAGATTCCTTCAACATCTGGTACAGGTCGGAAACAAACTAGCTTGACAACTGTAAGGTTTTAAGCTGTGTTGATTGGCAGGTCGCCCACTTAATTATTTATCTGTACGCCACAAACAATCAGCTACTGGCTAGTTTGCCAACATTGTTGCCTTTGAAAGAAGAGCCGATGCAACAGCTGAGTGGTAAACATGACTCTGGCTCAACTTTTTAAAAAATGTGTTGCTAACATCAAAGTCAAAACGAGCATGTCATTTTCTGAACACTAATTTCTCAGTTTCAACATTTGATACATTGTCTTTGTGATATTTTCAGTAAACTATGGGGTCCACTGTTTTGCAAATCATCTCTTTCTAGTTCTATCTAAACTTTACACTTTAACTTTTTATAGAAACAGGGTTGTATAAAGTGTCATCCTACACACACCATTTTTTCCTTCCCTTTACTTTGTCCTTTGGTTGTGGTCAAGGTGAGAGTCTATTACACAGCTGTATGTAGCTCGTCTTCTGCACACCTCTCCTCTCAGATGACTTCACACCTCTTGTGGAAGTGCATAAGTGTTAACATTTGCATGTTTCACTTATTAATGCATGTGCCAAGTTTGTGTGTGTGTGTGTTTTCCTCGCCTTTATTCATTCAGGGAAAACCAATAAAGTAGGTGTTTGTTTTTTTAATCAACACCCTTGCTCATTTTCATGCAGTTACACACATTTACGCCTGGGAGGTATCCATTGCAACCATGGTCTCCTACTGTATCCCACTCAGAGTGCAGCAGTTGGCAATTAAGTGCCTCACTGAGCACTACATGCACCTCAGCAGTGAGAGGGGACTATTTCAAGTTATCTTTCTGAACTAGCCACTGAGCCTGCTGCTTCTCTGGTGTGTGTTTTCCGTGTCTGTTTTTCTGACTTACAAAGGAGAAGTCTGGTGCGTTTTGGCACAGCAGCCTGGGGAAGACAGCCTGTCTCTGGACACGCTCCTCATCCTCGAACACATTCCCGTACATGAAGCCGTTCAGCATGGTGGAGTGGGCATGGACATCAATGTAGAACTCCAAACTAACCCTCTGATGGAAAGGAGGGTAAAAGGGAGGGGAGGGAAAGCAAACAGAGGGACAGAGGAGCAGACAGGAGATAAAATACAGCAGGTTAGTGGGGGGACACGGGACATTTCTCTGACAGTTCTTGAGCACCGGTCCACACTGGAGCGTTACCACTGGGAGTAAGGGATTCTTTTTTTGGCCCCAGGGATGCTGTGCTTGGGAGAGGCTGTCACCCATGGGACAACTACCGTACAAACCTTCTCAGACATTACAAACTGAGAACACGCTCAATACCTGAGAAGAGCCAGCCACCCACTCATGACTTCAATCACACTGTCCTTTTGAAGGGCACAGCTGCAGTTCACACTTACACTCACTAAGTGTGTAATGTTGTTTCTCTCTAGTATTCACTCAGTAAAATGAATATGTTCAGGTATGTTTCTTTTGCTTGACTAACACTGGAGTAACAACTCCAGTGAAGGACCCACTTCAGACATTTAATGGTTTATGGCCCGAGCAGTTCAACCTTAGACTGAACATGAAGAAGTGGATGAAGCAGAGTTGGGAAAGAGTGAGGGGTGAAACTAAAGATTCTTTATTAACAGAATTCAATTCAATTTCTGGTGATGAAGCCACTCAGAATATTCAGTGAGGGCGATGGCACAGATTTTCAGCCCTTTTTTTAGTGTTTTGGCCATTTAAAGTGTTTCAAATGTCCATGTTATAAAATCTGACAATATTCAGAGTCATTTTTGACCTTTTTGCTGCTGTAAGTGTCCTGTCAACCGTTTTACAGACATCTCTATTATCACTGTGGTCTATTGGGAGTGTAGAACTAATGAATGACTTCAAATTGGAATAGTAGTCTGGGCTCCGGTTTTAATGATACTTTCATGGGTGAAACTTGCCAAACTAATGCTAACTTAACACTGACTGAAAAACCACCAAGTGCGATAGATAATCTGCTTCATTTCTGCCAGCTATGCATTATCTGAAGTTAGAAAAGAAGGGGCAACAACCTCGGTTTGCAAGTGAAGCCCATATTAAGTATTTAAGGTGTAATACATTACAGTGACTTACCCTTAACTTCCTTTTACAATCAATAAGTAAATTATTTGTAGGAGTCACTCTGGTTTGATTTGTTTTATAAGTGATCTGGGCAATCTTTAAATGATTCCTTCACTGATTAGGTCTCAGCGTGATCAGGGTTGACGTCTGCCATGATGGGTGTTGATTGACAGGTATGACTGAAAGCTCATTTTCTTGCTGATTTGGACACACAGACCTTCTGTTGTTTTTGAATAAAAAGTATTTTTCATGTGCGTGAGTCTGACTGTAGTTGTACTAAATAAGTTATGTTAACATATGAACAAATGGTTTTGTTATGTAGTGTATTATTGCCTATGATTTGATACCTGGAGCAGAAGTTTGTCTATATGGAGTAGAAATGGAGAGTCACATGGGAGTCACAAACAGGATGCTGGAAAAGTCCTGACCTCTTTGTGACAACTGGGGGTTTGTGTATGTTTAAATTATTTCCTTAGGGGGCTATGTTTATGACACAAGCAGCTGTTTATTGCCCCAATAAAGAACAATGGAGGTTTAGTATTGTTTAAACATATGTTTTCAGGGGTCATCTTCTTACCAAGTCTGGGGCTATAGAGGAGGAAGGATTTCTGGCAATCCTCGGAGATGTTCATATTGGCCGGATGTCTCTCCAGGTTTTCTTGAACCTGTATGATGCTGTGTGTTACAATAAAGCCTTTTTTATGTAACTAAAGACAGTGTCATTGAAGCTTTCTTCTACATCATCTTCACATCAAATGCTGTACCAGTATACTTCAGTTACTCCAGTGTTTGTTTTATAGTCAGTAAGATAGCATTTAGCCTAGCCTACTCATGACCCCTAGCACTTCTTCACCTCCATCAAGTTTGATCCCTTCTCACTCTGACAGACCAAATGCAAACAAATGGCTGCTAAACCACTGTCCAAAAATGGGAACAATCCGTAAGTCCACGTTCAAACAGCTATAGTGTAGCAGTAAAACCCATCAAGCAAATGTTAACTTAGTAAAAAAGAGGCTACATTGTCTTTTCCACTACTTAACGCTATCTACAAAGTTGGAAAATGAGCTAGTAGCTGATCATTTCAGAATCAGAATCAGAATAGCTTTATTGTCATTGTCAACATTTCCATCAACAACGAAATTATTTCCTCCCACTGAGGGGGAGTATGCCGCAGTGAACATGCGCGCAGCCACTTTCACAGTTGGGGAGAAAGTGTGTGTGTGTGTGTGTGTGTGGGGGGGGGGGATTGACATTGGGATAGAGAGAAAAAAACACATCTTATCAGAATTTGAGCTCATGAGTGAGCAAAATTATGAAAACATAGAAAAAAAAACTCTTATAGCACATTTAGCAGACGGCTCCTACACATTAACAAAGCAAGGTCAGAGAGAGTTGGGGTGTGTATGTAAAATGTGCATATGATCAATGGATGCATT
>JAQQAE010013935.1:0-12569 GCA_029823295.1 Pseudamia nigra | reverse complement strand
CGTTAGAAAAATCTATAAATAGGCCGCATCATTGTATAATCCGCAGGGTCGGCAATGTGTGACAAAAGCCGCGGCTTATAGTGTGAATATTACGGTATTTGAAAAGGAAGTTATGTTAATTATCTGAAATGGAATGAATGAAATTCGTTTTAAAAATGATTTAGAATGTATTATTACCTTGGCTTATGACTTCGTAGTGTGGCCGTGGACACTGCACACGTCCATAACTGTAAACAACTCCAGAGACCGGAGCTGCCGGCTCTGAACACAGACGGAGGCTGCTAACGGCTGTGAGCTGTGTCCAACACGGTCGGACACTGGCACTGCCCCGGCTAACTCCACTTTGGGCTAACTCCACTTCGATTCCGGAGCTAGCGCCACTCCGGAACTGGCTATGTTGTTAGCCGTAGCCGTAGCCATAGCCTGGGCAGCGCCATGCCGGTGTGTTGGGCTGGGCAGCCCCGTGTCGGCGTGTCGGGCCTGGCAGTGCCGTCTCGACAAGGCGCTGCCCAGGACGTTAGCCGTTAGCCGCCTGTGTTAGCAGCCCGGACCGTGTCTGACAGTGTCGACACAGTGCTTCCCAGCCCGGACACGCCAGCTCGTCACGGAGCTGCCCGGGCAGGGTTAACACGGTCGGACACGGCGCTGCCCGGCCCGTTTCAACACAGCTAACAGCCGTTAGCAGCCTCTGTCTGTGTCGGCAGCTCCAGTCTGTGGAGTTGTTTACAGTTATGGACGTGTGCAGTGTCTACGGCCACTCTACGAAGTCATAAGCCAAGGTAAGAATACATTCTAAATCATTTTTAGAACTAATTTCATTCATTCCGTTTCATTCCAAATCAGATTCCGGAAGTGACGCAGGCGTGACCCGGGCATTGTTGTCTGCATAATTTGTCATTATGAGTTTCAATTTTTTTGCAGTTTTTTTTCGTCGGTATCCGAATTTTTCGTTGTCAGAAGCGGTCGCTGTCCGAGGTTCCACTGTACAGTAGACTGATTTTAACGTAATAAAAGCACAGTGATTCTCATTCTTACATGATTATACATTAATAGAACTATAATTATGCATATTTTCTTCCATTTTTACAGATAGATCCCTCTAAATTCTATACACTGTGCCTTTAAAACACAAACATATACTCATTTTATCTTCAAAGGTCCTGAAGTTAATGATTTTTTTAAACTCCAATTACATTTGTAGCTATAATATTCATCAGTGTTATTTAAAGACACAATTGAATTACATTTAATTAGATCATTTTAGCAAACTGCACATCTGCACCTTTATTAGCTGTTAACTTCTCATACCTGTATTGTTTGGGTACCTTTGCTCATTTGCAAAGTTGGCCTACTATTACAGGATTAGAATGTACAGTATACCTCAGCATTACAGTTTTTATATTGTACATAGCTGGTTACAGTCAGACTTAACATAGCATGCTACAGCTACTATTTATTTATTAGATATTTGTTAGTTTTCATTTTTCTGTACAGACTTATTACGCTGTGGGACTAATGAAGTTTTGTCTTACCTTACCTTACTTTATATTACCTTACCTTATCGTTATACTGTGTGCATTTATGCTGCTATAACAGGACAAGTTCTCATGCTGGTGTAAATAAATAGATCTGAACCTGAATCTACAATAATCTGATTTAGTCACCCCATTTCAACTAATGTGCAAATAGAAACTGACCCCTTACATTAACCCCATAAAAAAGAGGAGGACCTTGTCAAATAGCAGTACATTTAAACATTCCCATTCCATCCTGCTGCCTGTCTTACATAATCCAATCCTTTATGAGGCAGTGAATAAATGTGTCCCTAACAAGGACATCCTGTTGTTTAAAAATGTCACAGTACCTTTAAGGGTCAACATCTGTGACCCTTGCATGATTGCCAAGCTTGAAATCATGCCAAATTGAGCCTATTGAATCCAAAATACTTCATTATTTTATTTTGCACTATATGTCATTACAACTCCACATTGCTGCAGGGCATTTGTCCGCATTTGTGGACATTTTACATGACCAATCACATATAATTACAATAAAATGGGGTTTGCTTGAATCTTTTTCCAAGAGTACCACTGCCAGTACTCTTCCAGTCTCCTACAGAAATCTGCAATTCATAACAAACTGGAATTTATTTTGCACTATCAGAAAAAATCATCCTGGCATAATCCCCAATGATCTTTAGTTTGTAGGGGTTTTTTTGTGGATTGGCAGCCTCATCTTGTGATGAGGCAGTCGTCAGCAACTTTCCAGTTTTGTATGAGAGCTGTAGCGAGCATATTTAAATGGAAAATTGAATAAGTTAGCATTGAGTTTACCATTTTCATGTCATATTGGTAAACAAAGAGCTCCTCTGTGTGCAGCAATAAAAGCATCCTTTCAGTGGGCTGATGATGAGATATTCTGCAGAAACAGACATGGCATTACGCGCTAAGCAGATACTGAACGCTCTGCATGCTATGAAGAAATTGATCTATTTAGAGTAACAAGCATGTTCACTGTGCAGCGGAAATAAGATAAGTATAACATGCAATGCCAGTCAAATGTATGGACACACCTTCCTCATCGTCGTACATTACGGTAATATTGAAGACATCCAAACTGCAAAAGACCATGTATGGAATTGTGTAGCAAACAATAAGGCGTTTAAAATACATCAAATGTTATGTGAGGTGCTGTAAATTATTTCTGAGGCTGGAAATTCTAATAAACATCTCTGCAGCAGAGCTATCTCTGGGTCTTGCTGTCCTGGGATGCTCCTTACAGTATGACAGTGTTTTATTGCCATAATGTGGCTTTGTACAGTAGTTGTAGTAGTACAACAACTGTACACACCCTCCCTTTGTACAAGACAACTGCTGATATAAAGCATGTGAGGAAATGGCACAAATGACCTCGTGTGAGCTGAAAAACCACTCTCATCTGGAAAAGCCCAAGGCATCCAAAAAATTACCAGAAATTCAAAATCTTTAAAACTGGAGAGTGGAAAAAAATATGCAAAAACACTTAATAACTGAGTTTGGTTTTGTGTCATATTTAATTCATAGATATTTGTTGCAATTTGTGCATTTTTAGTTGAACATACAGAACATAATATTTATTTAAACTTTTAACATATTCTTAGCGCCAAAAGGGCGTTCACAAACAGAAAAATTGTAACTGTTCAAGCTAAGCTAAGGCGAGGGTTAGGGTTAATGTTAAGGTTAGGAGAATGCCGTTTCAGATGACCCTTCTGAAGGTCCTCTGCATCCTACAAAATTGCACTACATGTACTTTATTGTACACAGCAGATTTTAAAGGGAAACAAATCTGGAAAATGCATGTATAAAACATGATGCATTCAGGTTTACAGGGCTAGGTGATGTCCTTGTAAATCTATGATAAAAGCTAAATGTGGCTACTTTGGACAATATAAAATATTAAACAGGTTTTTGCTTACCACATAATTCCAGTGTTCTTCCACAGTTGAATGTTCTCAGGCTAAGGTGTATCTAAACTTTTGACTGACAGTGTACAGTATACAATTGAGCATTTAAAGCATGCAACAATGAATGCATGAAACTATATTACCATAAATAAAGATATTTTCTCCATCTATTACTAATCAGTGCAGTTTCACGTCACAATAAACAGCCTTTCACTGACATAAAGCACTTGACTCTTGTCAAAGGCCAGCGTGGGATTATCATCTTAAAATCAAGGTAAGTCATAAATAATTCATTAGATGATTTGTGAGAAACTCAATGACTTTCAATTGATTTGTAGACAATAAGCAGGCTCACATTAACAAGACACCTAGAGGGATTTTAGAAATTGCTACCGATTTTAACAAACTGGGTTAATAAAGCACACATGGGTGTTGAGCTAAAATCTGCAGACATAGAAAAACACTAATGACTCCTGTGTGCTTGTTGCCATCTTGGAAATCCACAATCCAGCACCCTGCCGACCTGTGTTTACAGATGCTACTGTACATGTGATGCTCCCTGAGACTAACATGACTGATAGATTTCCATACAGCCTAATGAGGCATAGATAACAAATTAAATCATCACACATGTGTTCATTAAGATGCAACATGAAAAATGCAGTCCAGAGAGCACTGAAGCAGTGGGAAAACTAATTATTTATGTCCATGCTCGGTGTAAGAAATCCTTGTTGATACGTGGCAGATTTGCATACTTGTCAATGGCTCAGTGCAAGAGCAAAGGTATGACAGAATGAGAATTATTTACATTATTCTCATTATTTACATTTAAAATCATAAAGCATCTATTTCTGATTAAATGCATATGAAACAGTTCCGCTACCCAGTTGCTATTCATGTTGTGTAAAACGTGTCAAGTGTAAAATGTTGTGAATGACAAAGTGTAAGATGCAAGAAATAAAAGAAAACTGTATTTTAAAGTTAAAGGTCCCAAATTTTAACACTTAACTGTATATCTGTACAGCTAATGTGTCTATCAAAGACTTCTGTAAAGGTCTTGACAAAATAAAGTGTGTTGATTTGATATTTCCTTAGTTTTCAGAGGGTCTCTGTAAACTGTAATTTCAGTGTGAGGTGCCACAACCACCCACTTTTTAATCAGAAAATGCTGACTGTCTACACCACAGGTCATTCCCAAGGTGATCCTGGGTCAGATTCTGACACGAGGTGATTGTAAACACAGAATAATGCACCTTTTATGCTCAGTTACTGAAAGAACTGGCAGGAATATTAACAGTTGGCCCTCCTTGAATCACCACCTTATGGCAAGGGGTTTACATGGTTGAGTGATCCTAGGAGCTCTGCTGTCTGGGGAAATTTGCCCCTGGTAGGGTCTCCCATGGCATATTGGTCCTAGGCTGAAGGTGCAGGCCTGGGTGGTCCAATCCCCGGTTGCTAAAACTAGCTCCAACTGGGAGGAGGCCCAGGGACAGACCCAGGACACGGTGGAGGGACTATGTCTCTTGGCTGGCTTGGGAATGTCTGGGGGTCCCCCCAGAGGAGCTGGAGGAGGTGGTAGGGGAGAGAGATGTCTGGGCTCATCTGCTCAGGCTGCTGCCCCCGTGACCCTGACCAAGATACGTGGAAGATGGATGGATTAACAGTTGAGGGAAGTGCTAATATCAGCTTTAATAAGATTAGCTACTACTAATTTTAAGATTTAAAATGATACTGGCTAACTGGGATGCGACTAATGTACTTTACCTTGACTGTGACTGGTAACACTGTATTGCATGAATATTCTTCCTGGATAATAAGGTTTTTTTTTTCTTCCTGATTGCTTATATTGTAAAGTTATAGAAAATGGCCATTATTCCCTTCAAAGTTTGTTTTTGTGACCTGGGTAAAGAAACTTATAAATTTATATATTTATTATGTAAAAAGAAGCAAATCTACAGTGTCATGTACATAATGTCTGAATAAAACAATATTATGAATCATATATCAGCTCTCAAATATTTAAATATGAGTTGTTTTTCTGGATTTGTGACTTTTACTAATCAGCCCCAATATATACCATTCCATCATATTGTCATTGTATGCTTCTTGATAGCAGTGTCCAGAGTCCAAAATATGCCTTATACGTTTAAGCACATTTTAGCACATGCTGTCACAGAGCACTTTGTCACTCTTATCTTGATGAATTGGCCACATACAGCACATAACAGAATGCAACTGGAGAATGCTTGCAGCTTCTTGATGATAAATTCAGGCAGGTCTATATGTTCACTTAGGCAGCTACAACTAAAGTGCTGAGCCCCCGTAAGTAAAATACTACATGTATGTAGAGCTACAGGAAGTAAAGTTCTTATAAGGCGCGTTTCCACTGCAGGAACTTCAGGGTAATTTTACAGGACTGGGGCCATTGGCATGTGTCTCCACTGCAGGAAGAAATTACAGGAACCTTTACGGGGTCTAACTGAGTCCCTGACTGGGGGTAGGTACGCCAAACGGCCCTGAAAGCTCCATGGCATAACTTAAAGGTTTACTTGATGCTGATTGGGCATACCCAGAGCAGGATGTGCTGTCAATAGGAACCAATCAGCATTTGTAAAACCCTGCAGAAGATGAGTAGTAAATAGTAGGATTTGGGATTTTTTGAGGTGTCTCCTCTCGGTTAGAGCGCCATGTACAGTACGCACAAAACACACAAAACAGAAACGAGGCAGCCACCTCAACTCCCTCTGCTTTTGCTCTTAGCACATGGCTGTTTACAATTTGTCCCATGATCACACTGGCATGATTATGGTGTGATGACATCAGTGACGGGTCCTACACTGCACTGGAAACACAATGGGTGAGAGGGCTGAGTGAGAAAACATCCCCATAAAGTCCAACCTCCCTCTTTATACTACAAAGCTCCTGTGGTGGAAACAAAAACTCTCTATGAGCTACCCAGCATTACATCTACCTGCAATGTTTGGGAAAGTGTGTACATTTGAAAATTTGACAATTTCATAACCCAGGTCACAAAAACATAGTTTCAAGAGCAAAACCAGTGTTTTCCATTTTCTTTAGGCATAAGAATCTGTGAAATACCACTTACCAGGAATACCCAGGAACAACAGAAGTGAAAATGTTGTTACATAGTCACAAACCACAGAATTCAAAATGGCTTATTTTTCATGGACACCATCTTACATGGATTTCTTAGAACTACATTTTCAGAGTATGGGACCTTCAAGACAGCACCTATATGAACATGACATCCATGGGAAAATATCCAAGAAAGAAAAAGAAAAAAAATATTGATTTTCGCAGTATGGGACCTTTAAAGTGAAAAAACACATGTGTTTTTGCAGTGTTGCCTTTGTTCTTTTCTTAATTTGTGGCAATTCACAGATATACATACAGTAGAATCAAACACTAAGGGCTTTTGATGTAAGTGATAATAATGAAATAGCCAGTTATGATATCATCAGAATCACATTCACCAACCTATAGTCAATATCATCATTTTTATTTAAGCCCCTTTCATTGATACACCTTCCTAAAGCCTCTGAGAAAAAAAAAACACTTCTCTACCATTTATAGCACCAGTGTACACAGGGTGCAAACCATCTGTCAATGCTCTACAGATGAATGAAGCTAGGAGGAGGCTAAATATGTGCCCATGTGCCTAAAATGAATTCAATATGGCATGGCTTCTTTCCCATCTCTGCTGTTTGGAAGCACACATACAACAGCGAATGGACACTCGAGTGCATCGGCACATGTTGCAGCAAACGAGGGCTTTATAAAGGAGATCAGTCTGCTGGTAATAATCCCCAACCCCTAAGGCTTTTTTCATGCAATCAACCTGCAACACTATGACAGAGAGAAAGTATTTTTCACATTATCATTGACATCAAGACTCAAACACCTGTGTGACATGCTAATGAACTAAGAACAATGGAACACAATTATCTCATCCATGTAGCTCTGGTATTTAATTAAAAAATTTATGTGAAAATGCTAGGCTGAGAAGCATTCAGCAAATTAAAGAAAGGTCTGCATGGCATGCACAAAGAGGATGTCTTGCCATTTCCAGTCTGTAAGATGCATAAAGGCTGCAGCAGCAAGCAGGTGCCATGTAGTGGCTGAATCAATGGGGGCGTGCTACCGACTTTGAGAAGCAGGGAGGGCGTTAGTAGCACATGACAGACTCACGTATTGTAGGGACGCTGGTAGTAGAGCTACTGTATCAGGACTACTTTGCTGTACTCACCTAACATCTGACTGAACAGCAGCTGTTCCAGGTCACCCAGCACTGTCACCACCAGCTCGGGGTCCACCTTCAGGAAGGCTTTGTCGTCCCCTTCATCTCCCTGGCCTTTGGGTCCAGACACTCCTCCAGCTGCAGCTCCCGGTTTCTTAGCGCTGGCCTTGGCCTTGCTGGAGAGGATCTCATCATCTGATTTCCCATCCTCAGGTGCCTTGCTCAGGGGTTTCACCTCAGCGTAAGGACCACGAGGTATACGGCTCTGCTTGCTCAGGGCAGTAGGAGCAACCAATGGGCTAAAGGGCTTGGGTTTGCCCTGGAACAGTGAATGCTCAGATTTGGAAAGGTTTCGGGAAAGAGGGGCGCCCCCTCCGGCAGTGCTGCCTCCCCCTGCTGTCATTGGCTTTCCTGTCTTGTTTTGCCCTGCTCCAGGCTTGGCCATGTCATCACACCACTTGGGCTCATAAAGGTGTAACTTTTTCTCAGCATCAGTGAGTACAGCCAAGTTTGTCATAGACCTCTGCTTGCGGAGGCTGGAGGACACTGGAAGTCTACCTTCAGAACTGCCTGCCCTGTAAACCTTGAGTTCACCCCGCTGTGTGCTCTGGGGCACTCCAGATTTGGCCCTCTTTGCTGCCATCCCAACTCCTTTGCCTTCTGCTTGGCCATATGCCTTTGTGCTGTCCGTTCTTTCCATCTTCAGATCTTCTCTGCCTTTCACACTATTTCCAAGCCTCCTGCCTCCTGCATGAGACCATATAGAAAAGCATCAGCAGGGAGGAGGTGTCCCTGCTCAAACTATTTTCCTTGTGCAAAAAAGGACATAAAAATGTTTCCTTTAAGAAAATCCCGCAATCCTTCTTTCTTCTCTCTGTCTCCTTCTATCCCTCTTTCCTCCTGACAGGCTGCTGCAGCTGCAGCTGTTGCAGTGCTGCCCAGGCGCTCCCTTTTCTCTCCTTTCCTCCCGTCCTCCTTTCCTCTGTTTTTTCCACACCTCTCCCTTCAGCACACCCTCCTGCCTCTCAACCGCGCAGCAGCAGAATGACAGCGGCAGCAGACGCAACAACGCTTCCTCCTCCCCCTGCTTTCTGCTGCCTCTCCCTCGCCTCCGTCTTCCCTCCCATCCTCCCTCCTTCCTCCTCCTCCTTCCCTCATTTTTTCCCCTGCATTTTAAGATGCTTTGCTGTGTCTCAGCAGAATATGTGAAATGCAGGAGAACGATGAGAAATCATCATTAGTGGTTTTTGCAACCAGACACCGTTCTCCTTTAACAGACCACGTTTTCCCACCATCTCTGATTCTTTTGTTCTCCCCTCCCCCTCCCTCACCTCTAGTGGTCCCTGTTCAATACACTCAACATGATGCATGGTTTGTGATGGTAGTGGTATTGATATTAATGTGTGAATAGATACACATTTAGCTATGTAATTTCACACCATAGCATGAATAAGTTGCAGCATTACGATTACTGTCAAAATTCTACACAATGCAGCATCTGGAGCATCCACATCATCCTGTCTGAGCTTCTTTACAATATCAATACCAGATTAGCAGATGGATAAAGCAATTGCTCAAACTTAGCAATGTGATGTCCTCATATAAATGTTTGCATGTATGGTGGTCATGTTGTACTGCAAGCTCATGCTTATGAGTAGATTTTGAGGGAAAGTGATTCAATTTGGCCATTTTCTTTTTGAAACAAAGACAGAACTTGGCTAGAAACCCAAAAAGAATCGTCCAACTGGGTGACTTCACTTCAGCTGAATGAGCAAGCGACAAGATGTGCCAGTGTAAGCAAGTAACACACCCAAAACCACACTTTGGGAATATCTTCAAGTCAGTGTAAGACACATGTACACATGCACAGGAACACACGTTTCAACTTAAAATCCAGCCGCACTGTTTCTTTATTTTGTGCTGACATTTGAGTGTAGTCATCTTTTTAAGATATTCCACACAGCTGCCTCTCAGGAGGATTGAGGAGGCTCTGCAGCACTCGCATGCAGTGCTGCTCCATGGAAACCACCCTCTCTCATCGCCTGTATGTCATCTGCACCAGACCTCACTCCTCTGCACAAACACAGCTGCCAAAGAAACTTTTACTTTTTCCATAAATTACTGAAATATAGCCCATATGTTATCATGCACACCAATTTTGTTAATATAGTGAAAATGATTCTTGATAAAATGATCAAGACAAACAACCCCCCGTGCTTAGATGGATAATGAGTTTGCTGCTCTTTTTATTACACAGCATGCTACCCTCTGGATATGTCTGACCTGTTACTTACCATGCCCAGTGGGTACCACTTGAACTCTCACAATGTGTGTGCAGCACACTCCACTGCTTTTTTTTTAAAAATATGAGCTCAGGGCTGCGGGGGCAGCTCATGTATGGGGGGTTTGTTTGATCTGGCAATTAATTTCTGGAAAACAATGTCACATCTTGTTCCTCAACATCACGGGTTTCAAAGCTCCCCTGCTAAGTCTAGATCACTGATGGTGACTTTACTCCCATGATTTTGTGAATACCATACTTGATTTAGGCACTCTGAACAAATGTTAGGAAAACAAATTCTGACACCAACTCTCAACGGTTATCACCCAAGAGAGAAGAAGATTGTAATTAAAGTAATGCAAAAGTGACCTTAACTTTATGGATTGGTGACAAGTTGTTCAAATTGCACACGTACATCAAGGGATTTCAAAATGCACCACTCTATTTTTGGTCCAATTTGGGAAAAGCTTACACTAGTGTTATTTGACCACAGTAACAACAGCAGACCAACCACGATCTGGTAACAACCAGAAACCAGGATCGATATCCACCTTTACACCTCAGAAACAGGTTCAAACCCACCACCATTACAGCAGCAGAGACCACTGTGACACACACACAATGATGTAAGCACATTGTTAAAGTAACATGTCATTTCATCAATATATGGTGCTTATGTTTCCTGACATTTTTTTGCCCTTTTAGTTTGTTTTGTAACTGATTAAGTTAGAATATTCATTAAAAGGTAATGAGGAAGAGTATATGAGTGGCCATTTACATACAATACAAACTACACCTGTGATTTTAAAACAAATGTAGCATTAGCGTTGTTGCGCATTATTAAATCCTTTGACAGTACAAAAATGTACTTAAGAAAACCAACATCATAAGCAATGCATTTGTACCAACACTGAATCAACAACTCACAAAATATTCTTCCAGTAGATCAGAGCAGACCTCCACTGTGCCAATTACTAAGGTAAGTTTCCCACATTAAACACACTTTTGCATTATGTTCAGTATAGCTCTCATGGCTGGAACAATATGCATATTAAAATGAAGGCAATAATATTAAAATTTACTTCAACTTGCATTTCATTGTAAACTATGTTAACACAAAATGTTTCCTGTTTGGTCTGGTCAGCTTCATTTCTTTTATAGATATACTCTACATCCATTCCAGACATTCAAGTATACAACATGTTTATAAAAATGAAAGAGAAAATGATTGAAATATTTTAAAGCAGTGTTCCTCAAAGTAAGACAGAATGACAATAAATAGGATGTAGATATTTCACCTTCTACAGTGCAGAACAGAGTTTAAATAGGCAAGCAATCGGAATGAATCTTGTGGGTTTTTCTCCAGTTTCTAGACTGATATGTTCTCTTGAAGATGTTTCACCACTCATTCAAATGGCTTTTTCACAACTGACCAGGGTCTTCAGAACTGAAGAAGCGACTTGGATGAGCAGTGAAAAGTCTTCAAGAAAACAGTCCAGAAGCTGGAGAAAAACCTAACAATGCCCTGAATGACTGAAAATCTTTACAGACCAAGAATCTGAACATATTATTGTGTGTATTGTTGCAGGCAGATCTTCAATCCCTCAGACAACATTACATCAAAAACCTTCATTCATGTAGCACCACAGTGAACCATATCGACTCAGACTCACTGTGGCAAACTTTGTCATAGTACTTTTCATTTAAGGTTGCAGAGTTGGATATTATTAGTCAATTGAATGGAGTCTCAGGAGGCTGGTATCAGCCATAGTTTGATGTAGTAGGCGGCCCTCCACCCGACATAAGGGACAGAAGGTACGGTATGTGCTGTTGCCCACTGGTGGTTAATTGTGACAAACTCAGGATAGGGCACAAGGCCTGGATTTTCATGAGTCTCGGATTCATGTCCTATTCATGCATTTTCTGTGTTTTGGGGTTTTCTGCTTAACCCAGCGCTTTTCCCCGAACCTAACTATAGTTTTATTCCTAAACTTGAAGGTCCAAATGTTGACATTTAAATTTATGAGTCTATTGACAAAATACAGTGCACTGATGGAATATTTTTCCTTTTTGTAACTTTGGCACATATGCACTGATTTCAGTGACAGTTAGTGTACCCACCCACTTTCATCATAAATAGCTCTGATTGGCTGAACCTCAGGTCATTCCCAAGTTGATGTGGGACAAAGCTATTGTAAATACAGAATACAGTGGTCCCTCGCTGTATCGCGGTTCACCTTTTGCGGCCTCACCGTTTCGTCGATTTTTTTTAGAGCAATTTTCATGTATTTTTTTATACAGTGTATGAACGCGCATTGTGTTCTGTATCTTGATTGGCTAAAGGAGAACCCGTGCATTGTGTTCTGCATCCTGATTGGCTAAGGCTGTTGTCAATCGATGTCTTCTGTGTTGTGTCTCCTGTGCTGTGCAGTGCATAGTGCGTTCAGCTTCGCCGGACTTGCACGGGTGTTCCATCGCTGGCGGTGTTACTCTGAAGTGCTGTGTGTTTGCAGGTTTTCTCTCTGACGGAGGCCAGTGGTGTTGACGGGGGCCTTCATCGGAGGGGGTCGCTGCGACGGAGCGGCCCC
>JAQQAE010013934.1:0-12569 GCA_029823295.1 Pseudamia nigra | reverse complement strand
TTATTTATAAAGCACTTTAAAACAACCACAGCTGAAACAAAGTGCTGTACAACAGGGACAAATACGATCCAACACAATTAATAAAAGTAAATTAGAATAATCAACAAATTAGCAAAAATGAGCACAAATAAATAATAATTAAAAAATAATTATGAAAAGAATCAAAATGGACAAAATAAGCCAAAGAAAAATTGCTACAGAAAGAACAAAAGAATTAAGATGATGAAAAAATAAAGTACTAAATGAATCAAACAAAACAACAATATGAACAAAATAATAAATGAAATGGACAAAATAATCCAGAAAATGAATGAAATATCCAAAAAATTAGCAAAAAAAAAGAATAAAAGAATAAACAACCTGAACAAAATGATTAAAGTAATTTAAAAAGAAAGAAATGAAAATCAAATTGTCCAGAAAATGACCCAAAATGAACAAAAGAATGTACAAAATTAACTTAAATGAGCAAACACCTGAGCGTCCCGATGATAAAGGCTCCTCAGCTCCGTCTGGTTCCTGACACTATGTTTGGGATATGCAGTGTTAAAGGACTAGTGGGTGTATGAGAATGAGAGAGTGTGCTGCTC
Source organism: Pseudamia nigra (assembly GCA_029823295.1). Taxonomy (NCBI): domain Eukaryota; kingdom Metazoa; phylum Chordata; class Actinopteri; order Kurtiformes; family Apogonidae; genus Pseudamia; species Pseudamia nigra. The sequence continues at coordinate 11,982 of JAQQAE010013934.1, read as the reverse complement.
TTACCTTGGTGTCTTCTTGCATCTTTGATTCTGCTCCTCTACAGGCTGGTCTAATTCCCCTCAACCATCTGAGAGAGTCACCTATAAATCCAGTAGCAAGCCGCGAGCTAGATTTCTCAGTGGGCCTGTGTCTTTATCTATCTGTTTGTATCTCTTCTCTTTCCGCATTCTTTCACATTTCGTTGTGTTATTTATTTTTATTTTTTTAATTTCTCTTCTTTGAGCTCACCGGTATCTTTTTCTGTCTGCAGTGCTCTAAGGCTTTCTTTAGTTTTGCTTACCTGGCTGGAATGCATATCATACATTTTGCTCACACAGTCACTTGTTATTCAAAGTGGTGTGTAGCAGAAACAATATTCAAGTAAAAGTACTGTTACTTTATAGTGATTCAAGTAGAATACTCCTGAATGTGAGTACTAACTTGATTTTTTTCCACAAATGTTGTTGCTCAATTTCTTCACTTTTATTCATTTCCTTGCATTTTTTTGTTTAATTTTTATTGTTTATTTTGTTCATTTGTATTAACTTGCTTGGTTATTTTGCTACTTTTTGCTTATTTTACTATTATTTTTTTAAATCATTTTGCTCATTTGATTTTCTTCATTTTGTTCGTTTTTTTGTTAATTTTGTTCACTTTCGGAATTTAAAAATTTTTTTTTGCTCATTTTCTTGCTTGCTTTATTTATTTTGATAATTTGCTTGATCTAGGGTTTTTTTTATTTGAACCTGTTTTTACTCCTACTCATTGAGCTGTGATGAAATGTAACTGAGTAGAAGTAGATTTGTTTAATCTGAAATATAACTGAATAAGAATAAAAAGTATTCTGTAAAACAGCCATTCTCATGTATTTGGAAAAACTTTTTAAGTCCATGTAAAGGAGTAAATGTACATGAGTACCACCCACCTCTGCGTATATGCTTTGCAATTAACAAGATAAGGAGCAATGTAGTTTTATGTAGTTTTATGTAGCCTGTTCCAAATATGAGATCCGAGGAGAATATGATGTGTTTATACACAACAGGCATTATCTCATTGTACATATCTGTTCTATTAATGCATTATGCTCTTTATAAATATGCTATCTATTGTGTAATTTAACAATGCTGTGTTAAAGGGTAGTGGGCTTCTGCATGGCTGCATTTTGGCTTCTTCCAGCTCTTAAATGTCTAACCATATGTTATGACTCTTTGTGATCATCCATGTCTCTGTCTTTACAATAATAACATCACTCTGCACTTACCTGCGCTGTTTTCTTTAAGAACACTATTTGCTTTGTTTTATGGTATTGATTAGTTCTTGCTTGGCTCTTTAATTCAATTTTGATTTGATAATTTGTTTGGTAGCAGTGTCTGGCAGCTCTTTGGCATTGCATCCTACTGAACAATACACTATCTGCGAAGGACAAGAAGGCATTGTATTGATGTATGTTTTGTCTTGTAGGGTCAACACTGAAGCGACTGTGTCTTGGCAAAGAGCGTAGCAGCAGTATGTCCATTTACTGTGTCAAACTCATTTGATATGTTCATATTCCTCTCTTGTATGTCCTCAACGTGGAATCTCATTTTGTGTCTGTGTGCAACATCAGGGTCTGGAGCCGGACCTGGAGCTTTCAATCAATCCCATCAGCCACCGCCTGGTTCCACACCTCCTCCCCATCAGCCAGTGATGGGCCTGGCTCAAGCTCAAGCCAATAACAGCAACAATAAGACAAGCACTTACACTGGCACGTCCATGAGTACCACTGAAAACAATCTACCTGAAGACCTGCAGCGACTGATGGATGACTGGGCCCAGGAGGTTCTCATCGTGACCCACCGGCCGCGTACTAACTCTCTGAGTATCAGTGGGCAACAGCTTTGGGAAAAGGTTGTGCCTCAAACAGATGAGCAGCAGATGAACGCGTCATATGTAAGTGTACTATAGTTAGTGGACAGTATACTTAAAAAAAACTCTGTGACTCACAGAATTTAAATTTATATTTGGTATCGCTGCGTTCAGCCAAGCCTTGTGGTCATGGTGGTGCCAAGATTTGGGCGATTTGAGCAACTGATTGGTCATTAAAAGCACCTGTTTGAGGTGTAGGTGACGGCTGGTTTTCAGTCTGTCATTGCTTAAAACTGTCAGTTTGGTGGGCAGACAGTGCATGTCACTGGACAGACGCCATAGCAAGCAGAGTGATTGACAAGTAGGGTCAAATGTTTGTGCCGCCTGACAATCGTCTGTATTTTTGCATAAATATCACCTGAAACATCATTAGATCTTTACACATATCCAACAAAGTGATTAGTTACCAAATTTACTACACACATAGCCATATCTGTCATATTTCAGACAATATGCCAACCCAGTAACTTACAGAATTTAAAATCTAACCCTCTGAGTGACAATAGGTACATCCAACTACTGTATTATCTCCCATATTAGATCAGATTAGAGCTGTTTGTTGAAATTCTGCCACTCTTGCTTGTTTAACTCTCACTGACTCACACAATTTCCAATTTCGACCCCTTGTTTAGACCACTGAAACTCCCAGTTTTCACCCGATTCACACCATTCAAAAAACATATTGTCAAGCTCATGCAGGACATTCTGGCTATTGATTTTCATAAATCTATCTTTTACAGTTTTATATAATTTAGGTTTTTTAAACAAATTTTTCCCATAAGAAATGAATGGAGAACTCAAACGGAATGTTCACAATCAGAGTTCCAACGCTGCACTGCCTTTGATCCTTTGATGTTCCTTCCATCCTCGGATGCCCTAACAAACAACATTGCGTGGGATTGCTGATGCAAGGAACATGAAAGGAAACACCATGGCATGCTGAACACTTTTCATCACTGACTGTACATCATACTGGACTTTTGTCATACAGTGCTGAATAAATGTGTTGGACCACCTGCCCTGTTTGTCTCATAGACCATCCAGTATCAAGAAACGCTTCAGTGTGGACTCTTTTCACTGAGTTCTCGATGTTTTACCATCTCCAACATTAGTCAGGAATTTCAAACTGAATTCATGTGTTTATCCTAAAATTTGAGCTGACACACTTGACTTTTCTGAAATGTCAGAAGTGAGTCAAGCATAACATTCAACCACTACAGCTAATTATTCTGTTCAGGAATACAAGTAAATAAATAATTTGTCATTTCTTAATCCTAAAATTATAGTGCGCTTTACTATTCATTTAGCCTTTTTGTAAAACAGTAAATTTGAAAATTCATGGATATTCATGGACAATAATTATATATTTTGACATTACAGATATTTCAATTAAAGAACTTGTGCATGGTGGATTAACCATTAAAGAAAAAAAAATACTTATAGTTAATTTAGGGCAGCTATGACATAAACCTTACACTGGGTGGTGGTCTAATGCATGACCTTTTGTGGGGCTAAAATGAAGTGGCCCTATAGTTTTTAATTAAAATAATGGTACAAAACAAACTAGAAGAAAGAACAACATAATTCATTTTAAATATTCTGCAGACACCATGTACATTTTCTACATGTGCATTTAGTATAGAATGGATCCCACAACATATATTGAAAAAAGACATTTGATCCATTGTTATTCATGTCTTTTCAGTTTCCCACACTAACGCTTTACAAACTGTAGCATGTTAGATAACGTGCAACTCATTTTGGATATATCTAGCTAGTCAAGTGTGTTCCACTGTAGACACAGTCCACATACAGTATATGAGTAAAATAAGCAAAATGATGAACAAAATAATCAAGTAAACAAAAAATAATCAAATCTAAGTTGTTTATAACTGTGGCTTCCAGCGAAGTGAAATCCATGTATCTCCATTATACCACTAGGTGTCATCGTGCACAGCCTCAGGTCCAGATGGCTACACTCTACCCCTTTCATCGTCAGACACCCGGGTGTCAACACTGATGAGCGATCCCTCTCTAGGACCCCATCCTATGTATCAGCAACCTCCTCTTTCTCCGATCAGAGCTTTGCCCTCTCCACTCTCTGTCAGCCAGTGGCCTGGGCTGCTCTTCCCTCTCCCCTCAGGAGTTTTCACTTTTCCCCCTGTACCCTCTGCCCAGGATGGCCCCAGCCCTATTACGTCTCCATCGTATCAGCCCCATGACCCCAGAGCGAGGACTCTCTAGCCCGAGTAGCATTGTGTCTTCCAACTCTGTTACCAAAAAGAAACACCATTAGGTCTAGTCTCATGTGCGTATAATGTATATATTTAACCAGCATGTACGTATTTATATGTACATACTCACCTCTTTTTGAGTTTAATTTGCTTTATTTTCATCAACATACCTCATGTCTACTGTATATAACAGTTCATAATACAGTACTTGAGTACAGTGTAATGGTAACAGTACATTAAAAACAGAATTAGTCCATTTGGGCATTAAGGGACAGTTCTTCATTTTTATGTATGTACCTAGCCACCCATTGATTGTATATAATCACCGATCATCTTCATGTTCATCCATGTTGTGTTTCTATAAATACTTTGTGTTGTTCATATCACTTCTATATACAAGCTGCCGTGTGTATAGTCTGTACTGTACATAGCTCATGTGTTTGTACAGTTAACATTAGGTGATCCATAGGTTGGTGCTGCAGCTATGTGTCTTAATGCAACACCTTATTAGCCACTGTCATGCCGTCACTGTGAAGACTTGACATCCTGGTCACTAGGACCTATTGCTTTAATCTGCTTTCTCAGTCCAAGGATAGGGTTCATCTGTCATCAATATGAAATGCTTCCAGCACAAGAGCTTGAAATATCCTTAAGAGATTTGAATGAACTTGAACTTTATCTTCAGGTGATAAAGAAACACCTGTGAGCGTGCCTTGAAATGCAGTTTCACTTTTTGAAGAAAAGAATCTAGATTCAACGCAAACACTGGGTATTCTCTGTATGCTTTCAAAAATTTATTTGAATAGTGAATGTGGTTTGATTTATCAACAAAAGACACTATAATCCAATCATTTTGCAGTTTGTAAAATATCTCAGATATAAAAACACATCCAGAACTAACTTCAGTTATATAATATCTTAAGACAAAGCTTTTCCTAGTTCACTAATGTTTTTCTGGGATTGATTCCAGCGCCTGCACCACAACCTGCATGAATACACTGATATTCTGAATGTGCACAGGTTTAAGTGGTGAGTAACATAAGGGAAATTGTTAAGTGGAAATTAAACCATAAGACAAGGGGCTGAAGGACTCGACATACGAGTCGAAATCACAATCATCCCATACCTCTAATAATGCAATCTGTAGCTTTACATATTGTTGCCTTTGTGGTTTTTAAGAGATTAATGTGTGGTTGGTTGTTGTTTGCTAAATGTCAATGCAGGCACATGGAGAATGTAATTTTAATGAAAAGCCACAGCTGTTTGTTGACATGTGATTTGTACAATGCTTTGGGTTGTTACGGATTTTGCTTCATAGATGTAATTCATACGAGATTATCAGGCTCATTCAGCCAGTTGTATGTAGAAATACTGACTCAGTTTTAATAACTCCAACAAATGTCACAGTGTCAGTTTCTGTTGATTCAATATTACTGCTGTAAAAATAACACATAGCTTTAAAACTTTAAAAAGAGGCTGATTAAAGCCATTTCAGCCTATTTGGTGACATTAACTCTACTATACAAAGTGTTCAATCAAATTACTGGTTATCGAGTTAACAAAATGATTCTAAATCCTGCATTCATTTTGGCATTAGATCCATCATGATGCCTCCAGTATGTAGTACTGTAGGCATATAACAGATATTTTGGAGCATAAAAACACTGGCTCTTCAATTTGCTGATAAATTTACACAATCCTGTGACAACTATGAGTATCTTCCATAACAAAGATTTCTAAAACCTATTTCTCCAGAAAACATGTCCTATGCAGCTGATTTTTTTTTTTTGTGTTTTACACAGTAACTCCTGTCTTTGACCTCTTTGATGCTTGCAGTGAAAGCTAAATGTATGATTGCTTTTGCTTGCTGTTTCACCTGTTTTCCCCACACTTTCCTGACCTGGTCAGAAATACTCTTTCATAAAGCTGTACATACTTGAAAACAAAAGTAATATAGAAATAATAAATTCATTTTTGCTTGACACCATACAGTATTTGTCATTGTTTTTAACAGTCTATTGAAGATTTAAAGCCACGTTGTCTTTCAATGTCTGTTTCCTTGTTTTCCCAAAGCTGCCATAGATCATTCTCTGCTGTAAATGAATCCACATTTATAGATGATATATTGTATCAAACATGCGAATCATTGGTATTTCGCCGTGGCGACCCCTGAGGGGAGCAGCCGAAAGGAGAACTAGTTGACCCTTAATATTTCCACAATGGCGGTTTTCTTCTGGATCTAGCACCGTAATGTTGAAGATATGCTAAATCCGTGGTCACATTACTCAGTCAGCAGACTTTCCACTAGAATTTGGTAACAGTTCCATGTCTATTGCTTTATTTTTTTACCTTACAGTAGGCTATTTTCCTCAACCCGTTTAAGTATAAGCATTCTGGATCACTATATTTGGAATATTGCCCATAGCTGGATCAAATGTTGAGGTTTGATAGAATCTAGTATGATGTTATCTGAGTGTTACTTGTCGCATTACATGGAGAAATGTTGAATTTCGTCTTATCTCACGATGGTGAATCCTTTACAGATCTTCTGGATCCAGACGATGATCCAGGTCACTTCCAGAATTGATCTTTGCACCATTTTTGTCCTTGTGCCATTTCACCCAAATCTGTTCATAACCATGTGAGTTGTGTTTTGAACAAACAAACAAACAAACAAACAGATAGATAAATAAATAAATAAACTAATGCTGACAAAAACATAACCTCCTTGGTGAAGGAAATAAGTATAATACATGCCAAAATGCATGTATTCGAGTCAGATGCAAAGAGAACCCCTTTGTGTGTTTAACTTGTGGTTAAGATGTGGCTCAAATGTAACCCTAAACTTCAACTCCATCAAGTGAGAGGTTAAAATGTTAATTAACAAAATTTCAAGTATAAGACCATTTGTTAAAGGTCAAAAAGGGGAGGAAGACATAATTATTGTTTATTCTACTGTTTATTTATTTATATCATTTCTATGATCCCATTACTTATATATTAATTATTACAAGTGACTCTCCCTCACTCCACCTTTCAGCTATTCCCCTCACTTGCAGATACACTCGCACACATACAGTATACACATATATACACTCACACACAAATTAAGCTACACTTGTTTGTACGTAGACCTATTTGTCTTGTGCTGCTGTGTATACATGACTTGTTTTGTTGTTGTTCTATTTTATTACATGCTGCCATGTCTTTCACCTGTTTTTGTTTCTGTATGCATTCACATAATAAAATTAAAGATCAAAGGCCACATTCATTGTGACATTCTAACATGAACTTAGCTTAACTTAACAATATTATGTGACTCTATGAGGCGCTAACTGTGACTGCGGAAAAACATGCGTAGGTGGAAATGTGTTTTGTGTGTGTGTGTGGGGGGGGGGGCATGTCCGTACACAACTATGAGGCAGAAAGCAGAGTTTGCCCTGTGTACATATTTGTGCTGTGCTTGTCTATCTGAGATTAAAGCAGAGTTTCACTCCGGAGGGCCCATCATGGAGAGAGCGGCTGTGAGATTCACCTTGTTAGGGCTGCTGCTGGCTTTAGTTACCACACGACCAAACAAGGTAATGAAACAACAGCTGCCTTGTGGAAAAAAAAAAAAAAATCACACATGAAGAACTTTTGGGGTATAACAATTGTAGATTCTCTTTTATTTCAGCTAGCTTAAAAATGAGTTAAGTGTGCATTCCTTAAAGCGGTGGAAACATGAGTGTATTCATCCAAAAACTGTTTTTGTGGTTTAAGGCTTGGTTTTATCGTTAGAAATGGAGTATGTTAGTCTTGTCTATGCCCCTGAATTTGTCTGTCTGTCTGTCCACATTTGTAAGTCAAGAACTGCAGCACTTCAACTTGAAAATTTAACAGAAGGTAGGTCTTCACCATATCTCAGTCTTACTAGAACAAAGGTCTGCAATCTGTGGCTCCAGGGCCACCTGTGGCCTTTTAGACCCTCTCCAGCGGCTCCTGTGGCTTTGTCTGTTGTTGGAAATATTGTAACATATTTCCATCATCAAAATGGGCAAAATAAGCACTAAAATAATAACCAGAAAAATGGTTGTGAAAACAAACAAAATACTCAAGAAAATTAGAAAAATTGAACAAAATAATAAAAAGTGAACAAAATGATCAATAATAAACAAAAGGGACAAAAAAAGTAAGCAACAAAATGAGTAAAAATATGCCAAATAATCAAGAAGAAAATGAAGAAAATAGAAACAAAATAAAAAAGATGAGTAAAAATGAACAAAATTATTAGGAAAATGGATAAAACATTTCTCAAAAAATTACAATGTGCAAAAATGAACAAAATAATCAAGAAACTGCTGAAAATAAACAAACTAACCAAAAAATGCATAAATGAATTAAATAATAAGAAAATTTAAAAAACAAAAATGAAGAAAATTAATAAAAATTCACAAAAATAATGAAATTAACAAAATTAGCAAAACAAGCAACAAAATGATTAATTAATATGATGATAACAAGGAACAAAATAAGAAAGGAAATGAATAAAAATGAACATAAGGATAAAAATGGACAAAAATAAATAGAATACTGAAGAAAATAAAAGTGAATGAAACTAAACAAGCAACAAGATGAACTTGTCAAACAGTGGATTTTAACTTACTACATCAAAGTAAACTATGCACTAAATCAAAATGGACAAAATCTTGTACAAATCAACATTTGGACATTTTATGCATATTGAGAGGGACAAACCCAGCCTAGCTCCCCTGAAACCTCTCCCCTTACACCGATGCTATGCAGGAGAGTTTTCTGCATTTATATGCAGTGAATGAGGTTTAAAATGCATAAATCTGATCATTTGTCCCTTGTTGTGAGGGTTGTGTCAAGAAGGGCATCCGACGTAAAAAACCTATGGCAGATCAACCATGCGAATCATTGGTATTTCGCTGTGGCGACCCCTGAGGGGAGCAGCCGAAAGGAGAAGAAGAAGATGTTACCTGGGTGTTTCTGCAGTTAGACCAATTAAATTTCACCACTGCTAAACTTTGATCTACACTATGATCTGATCTTTGTTCAGCTGATCGTCAGCCAGCAAAATCAACTAAACCTTTTCATTTATTGTGAAATGTGTTTGCTCAGGACGATTGGGACATCTACAGCTTTCACATCAACTCTACAGTGAGCAGTCGTTATGCCACTACTGTCATCACTAGCCGAGTGGCCAATCGAATGGAAGAATCAAAGGAAATTGAGTTCCACGTTCGCATACCTAAGAACGCCTTCATCAGTAGATTCAGAATGTACGTGTAAAGCCTACAGTATGTCAAATGTTTGGTCATCCATGTTTGGAGACACCTTCTCCTTGAGTGTTTTTCTTTGTCGTGCATTATACTGAATACATTCAACTGTGAAAGAACTCATATGGAATTAGAGGGCACTCAGAGAACGCATACCTCCGCCAAGGCTGGTGTTCACCCAAACTGTGCCTCATAATATGCAGAAATTAGCTATTTGTTTGGCAGATATCTTCCTATGTTTGTTTAGTACAGAAAAACTAGCAAGCCTCTGATCTGACTTATTACAGAGGGAATAATATTTTTTTTCTGAGTTTTGCTCACTGTTTAGGTTTTACCTGTTGTCATAATAAAGATTAGTTTTAATTCAAATTGGTAGTATCATTTAAATCTTTGACCCTGAAAACATATCCCTAGAAATTTATGTTTATTATTAGTAGTTTGTGCGCTATGAACAAAATTATGATTTTCGATAATGATAAAATATATCCGGATTCTTTATTCTGGAGATGCCATAGGACAAAATAAGAAACATAATCAAATTGTTTAATCCTGAGAACCTATACATAGCATTTGGAATTGAGAGTTGATCTCCAATAGTTCATAAGTTATCAAGAAAAAAATTATTTTCCATAATGGTGTATCCCGCTCTCATTTTCTTCTGTATATACCTTTTTACATTTTATAGATACACACAATTTGATTGCAGCTTAATGAATCAACATGATCTCAGCTACTGTACATATTGGTGGTAAGAATGCATTTCTTTTTGTTGGCGTAACTTAGATTCTATCATTGGCACAACTTATTTATTTTTGTTGGCTCAACTTATATTCTTCCATTGGCACATTTATTTTTGTTGTGCCAACAGAAGAAAATACTGTGCATTCAGAAAAAGATAAATTATTAATTATATGAATAACATAATGTAAGTTAGAGCAAAACTTTTCCAAAACTTCAAAGCCAAAAAAACTCCCATATAAAGTATATATTACGCACCCGTACGCGCACAATTATTCATTGTTATTATATGAAAAGAAAGTTATGTTAATTACATGAAAAGGAATGCATGAAATTAGTTATAAAAATGACTTATAAAGACACCTACCGGAGGAGGAGGAGATGGAGACAGAGATGCAGGTGAAGCTTGATGGTGGTGACAGCGTGCACAAACATGATGTTTTTTACGGCTGCCGGGACGCATTTTTGGCCAAAATTTTTTTCGTGCTGCGAATATTTCGTAGGTGGAAGCATTCGTACGGCGAGGTACGTATCACTGTGCTTGACAATGAAGGTCTGTCACTCTGACAAATCAAGAACGTGAATGAATGTGTCCCCAGGTGCAGCTGTCAAAAACATCAAATGCTATCTGAGGTGCTGTAAATTGGTATTTTCTAAAGCTGTTAATTCTAATAAAATGTACCCTCTGCAGCAGACCGAGATCTTGGTCTTCATTTCCTGGGACGATCCTCATGAGAGTCAGTTTCAACATAGTGTTCCCACAAAACCTGAACTGAAAACTGTTCCATCTGAATCTGATGAGAGAATGCATGTGTAAAGCTGTCAGCAAAGCGGCTGAAAATTTGTCTACTTTGGACAATCTAAACAATGAATCATGTTCTGGATTGTTTAACACTTTTGTGTTTACTGCATAATTCAATACATGTTCTTTCACATTTTTAATGTCTTCAGCGTTAATGTACAATTAACGCTTTAAAAATAAAGAAAAATCACTGAAAAGAAGGTTTGTCCAAACTTGTCACTGGTAATGTACGTTATAGTAACTCAAACAGTAAAGAATGGTGACTGAAAATAATAAGATGTCTAGGAAAATGCATGTATAACAAAAACTTACCGTCCCTAGGTTTATAGATGGCAATGCGTATGATGGTGTTGTGAAAGCTAAGGAACAAGCTGAGCAGCAGTACACAGAAGCTGTGTCCCGTGGACAAAGTGCAGGAATTGTCAGGTACAAACATCAGCTTCAATACAGATGGATTATGTTTCTTATTTTTCTAAAGTGTCGCAGGATGGGAACAATTGATTAAGTTTTAATCTCTGTTGTAGTTCTGTTGGGAGGAAATTAGAGGAATTTAAGACCTCTGTGACAGTGGCAGCTCACAAAAAGGTGACCTTTGAACTCACATATGAAGAATTGCTGAAGCGCAGGCTTGGTAAATATGAGTTACAAATCCATGCTCGGCCCATGCAGCCTGTTGAAGATTTCAAGGTGAGTTCTTCATGTTTGCATTGATTTAGTGATGGAAATTTTAATAATATTGATAATCCTTTTTGGGGCAAGAACTTTAAATATGTTAGTGTATATTCTCTTTTCTGTTTATTATTTTCATTCATTAGTTTTATCACTATTTTCTCAATTACAGATTGATGTATATATACATGAAGAAGCTGGTATTAATTTCATGGAGGTTGAAGGAGGACTTAGTACCAATGCCCTGGGAAATGCAATCACCAAAACAGTCACAGACAAACAGGTAGAGCATGCCATAACTGTACAGTACACACAGGTCAAAAAGCACATTTACTACTCACACCTTGTTTGTGTGTGTGTGTGTGTGTGTGT
>JAQQAE010013933.1:0-12569 GCA_029823295.1 Pseudamia nigra | reverse complement strand
GGGATTCCCTGCTCAAGCTGCTGCCCCCGCGACCCGACCCCACGGATAAGCGGTAGAAGATGGATGGATGGATGGTAGATATTTTCTTCATTTTTTTGTTCTTGTTTGATTGTTTTGCTGAGTTCTGTTAGTTTATTTGATTATTTTTGCAGATTTTGGGTGACTTTGTTTATCTCTGTTTTGGATTGACAGAGTAGCAGTGCATAAAATGAGATATTCTTCCCTGACACTTGTCAGAAAACACATTTTGTGCAATACTAAGTAGAAGTACACTTTTTTTTATCACCAATGTAACTAGGCAAGAGTAAAAAATATTCTGAAAAACAGCTACTCTTAAACATATGCATTTTAAACTACCCACCTCTGCAAATATCACCTAGAGCCTAAACGTTGTATGATGATGTTATCTGAGTGGCTGCTGGGGCCTGCTAGGGCTCCAACCGGGTTTGTTACCTACGTCACCACTGCAGCTCCTGTGATCACTCATAAAAACGTTGGAATTTTGATACTACAGTCGTAACTGTTTCTTTAAAGATGATCATGTGTTTATTTCAGAGATGTACAGGTGTGTCTGAGGGGGATATCATTTCACATTGCCTAGAGATACAATTCCATCACTGCAGTGTTTTCGCTGTCTGTCGCTGTCTGAGCTGTGATGTTTCTGATGTAACATTAACCCAGTTCTCTTTCACTAAAGCGTGCTCCAAAGGCTACAACAGTGTGGTGTGCCTATGCATGTTTGTGGTGTGTTTTCTGGTTGGTGTGTTTGCGTGTGTGTTATGAAACTAGTCCTGTGGCAGGTGCAGACTTGCCCCAGTGTGAACTTTATGGGAGGAGGTCATGCGTCACTTTATCCCATTGGTAGCGTCCATATTTGGTCCAATCAGCTGCTCAGGTTCCAGAGGTCAGAGGATGACTTAGATGGCTATCGAGCCTTTAACACTCCCGCTGATAGAGTGGGATCAGTGTGATGTTTCAGCCTGTTGTGAGTTTACTTTCATCTCTTCATGAACAGACAACAAGCAAGCTCATCTATCCACCAAGCTATGAGAAGTTTTGCATTTCCCAGAGGAGATGCTCCTGTTTGTGTGGATTTGTGTCTGAGGGTATTTACACTAGAGCAGGGGTCTCCAACCTGTGGCTCGAGCCCCTCTGCAGTGGCTCCTGTGGCTTTGTCCAGTGGTATATTTAACACATTGTAATAAATCAAAATGAGCAAAATAAGCAAATGAACTGCAAAATGAACAACAATTAAGAAAAAATAAATAACAAAAAGTGTAAAATTAACAAAATCATCAAGAACATGAACAATCTTAAACAACATGATTCATAAAATGGTCAAAAAATAAATAAAAACGAAATTTACTGACAGAAATCCCTGGACTTAAAATCGACAGGCAAAACATTACAAAAATATTCACAAAAATGAACAAAATAGTCTAGATAATGAATACAAACAAGAAAATGAACCAAAAATAATCCACAAAGTTTCACACAAAAAAATTCAGGGAAATGAGCCAAAAGTCACAAAAATGAACAAGACAAATTAACCAAATAGTCTGTCAAATGTACAAAAGAGAGGTAAAAGGAACAAAATCTAGCAAAATAATCAAGGAAATTCAAGAAAAATCAACAAAAATAACAAATTAATAGAAAAATTATGAAAACAATAAAGTAATAAACAAAATGAAGAAAAAAAATAAAATAATGAATGGCTTTAGACACTTTTTTTTTTCTTTCTGTAAAATATGTGGCTCTTTAGGTTGTACAGGTTGCACACTCCTGCACTAGGGAATGTGTGTGTGTCTGCGTGTGTGTGTAGCATTTAAGTCTGTTTGCCTGACAGCTGTGACTGTGATAGATGGCTGACACAGCTGATATGTCTGATAGCCTTCATGTGCAGTAATGAAAGTTAAACACAGCTGGCAGTGCAGAACGGTGGTATGTGCCCCGTTGACCAATCGCATCTGTGTATCAGCATTCATAACGTAGCGACCTTGCAGATGGATCTTGATGGTGCACATAGGGAAAAAAAAGAGAGTGGACCACAGCTGCATAGAGAACAATGCAAGAGCAATCATTTGGCGCATTTCACTCAACACATGCTCATCTAACAGCTCATCCAAAGTCAATCATGTCACCTTCATTTGTTCACATATTTACTATTTGATGTAATGGGACATATTCATTACACCCACCACATTTCCTTCTGTAACTAGTTTCTGCCAAGAGCGCTCAGCTGCTATTGGCCTCAAACTGTTCATTCTTCAGCTTGAAACCTAATGAGCCAACAAGAATGGAACATATCTCTGTATTTATCACGAGAAACATCCTTTAATAACCTCCATCACTTATGAGGTACTAACCAAAGTTTGGAGTCTGGTTTGTTGTACAAGAGTGGCTTTGGGACTAATTCAGGTTTTGGAGCTTGTCTGCCAGGTCAAGTGGAAGAAAACTGCGGGTGGACAGGTTCTTGGCGATTCCAGATTCCCACATCAAAGAGTTTTGTGAGTAAAACGATCCATTGGTACAAGAAATGCATTTTGCGGTCACTTCAAAACTGATTTAGGACTCTAGCCATCTGCTACAAGTGGTAGCACTTTCAAAATATTTCATATTTATTCAAAGAATGGGGGCTGCCTCATAAATTGGCCAGAGGAGGTTTTTAGTAAAGCTATCTGTTTTTTCTCCAAACAATGACAGCTTTGTCTGTGTGCACCTGACTGACAATAAGGCCATTTAGCCAGATTTGGTTCAAAAACTCTCACAGCACACATCCCCCCTCCCAATCAAACTTCTGGTAAAGTCATTCCCCCAATCTTATTTTAACAGCTTTGTTGTTGTGGCAGGACTTTTTAATTAGGAGACCAGATGAGTTCAAATGTCAAAATAAAATGTTATGGTAAAGGCATCACGATATTTTGGCAGGGAGAAAGAACTAATGGGACATAATTATGTGATTGTTGTCAGGTATAACAGCATATAAAGTTAAAGTCAAAGCAGAGGACTGGAGATGAATAGCAGACATATGAAATAAGTGCTCTATTAATGAACCATAAAACTGCCTTTTTTGGGTTTGGTGCCTTTCTAGTCAGACAAACCTCTGAAATAAACAGCTATCAATTTTAGAAAAAGTAGTAAATTATGTACTGTAGCCCATCATGTCACTGGCCGTGTTGTTAAATAGCGAATTTTAGTGGAAACAATAGTGATGCAAGATGCAATAAAATATTACTGGCAAAATATGAAAAGTAAAAGGGTCTGTGTCTTTGTTTTACTAGTATCTTTGATGTTAATATATTAATTAATATGCTGTATTTACATGCATGTTTCATTTTACTGTTGCAACATATTCTATAAAATCAACATGTTTGTTGTGTCATTATCCCCTGAGAACCATAGATGTCAAAAAATGCATTACCAGCAAATCTAATGGGGCTTTTAAAGTGTAAAAGTGTCTCATAATAAAAACTACTCAAATAGTAACTTCATAATATGGGATTTATTACAACCTATTTTGGTCATTTTTTTATTTCCACGATTAGATACGTTTTGCTAGTTTTGTTGCTTATTTCTTTCATTTTTTTAACCTGACTGTGCTGTTGATTTGTTCACTTTTATAAATCTTGCAGCTTATGTTGTTTTTTGATAATTTTGCTCATATTGTTACTTATTTTCTTGACTTTTTGTTCAATTTCTTGATTGTATTGCTCATTTTTCCCTACTTACTTGATCATTTCCTTCCTTTTTGCTCATTTTGCTGCATATTTTGTTCATTTGTACATGTTAACGTCACAGTTTACTTAACTGCTGTGTTCAGTTTGGTTAATTTTCAAAATTGTTTTGTTCATTTTCTGCTCATTTTGTTGCTTTTTTGTAATCATTTTCGCACATTTCTGCTCAATTTCTTGCACAGTTTATTTCTGTTGAGAATTTGCTTGATTGTTGTGGCAAGTTTTATTCATTTTATTAATTTTACATTTCATTTATTTTATAATTTTTACAGGTTACTTGACTACTTTGTTTAGTTATCTTAATTTTATTGATAATTTCATCAATTATTTGCTGATTTTGTAAATTTTGTGTCATTTCTTGGTTAATTTTGTTGTCTTTTGTAATCATTTTTGTATATTTTTGCTCATTTTGATGTTCAATTCAATAATTTGCTTGATTATCTCGTTCAGTATTTTAAAATTCAATTGACTATTTGGTTCTTTTTCTTAAGTTTCAGTCTTCCAAGAGTCCACTACTCTTACAAATAGATTTTATGGGAAAAACTGATCACGTACATGTAAAGAAGTAAATGTACCTGAGTACTACCCACCTCTGCCCTGTAGGGCATGGAAGGTCTTTTTTGAAAGAGACAGCACTAGGGAGTGAGAAAACAAGAGGAGGATCGTCCTCATGCTGACAAAGCTCTTCCTCTTTTTTCTTTCTCATCCTCCCATCCATCTACGTCTGGCTTTGTAAAAACTTTGCACTGCTCCTGATAGATATTAATGATACAAAGCAACACAACCCGACTTTGTTCTTTCATCTCGAGTCCTGTTTCTTTACTGATCAATGTCCCCCATCCTTCATCTTAATCAGACTTAATATGGTGAACCCTTGAGTCCCGGAGAGGGGACTCATTCCCTCGTTTGTCAAGGCTCATTCCCTGCTTTATGAATTACTTGGACCCCAGCAGACATGACCTGGCTTTGGCAGGCTGGTACTCAGTGTAAACCGCGACTTTGTGTGTATGCGATGGCTGAGGCGTGTAACATAGTCAGCATGTGACCTCCAGCCTTCAATGCCGTAGAGCCCATAAATCTGCCAGTGTACTCCAACACACGTCACCCCTGACCTCACACATACCCATTCACATTTTCTGTGCAGACACGCCTGCCCAGTGCACATTCAACCTGTAAAAAAATGACAGGAGATAAACTTTGATAGTGAAATCAGCATGTGGTTGCCAAGTTTTTTCCCAGGATCCTCTCTTTCTCTGTGTCTCTTTTGGACCTCCAGGTTAAGAGCTGGTGTTCGTCACCTCTTCCGACATGGCTCTCTACTTCAGGCTTCGTCTCACTTTCACCCACTCTCTGTTGCCCTCCTCCTCTTTTCACGTCTTCTGTCTCATATTCAAGGCGGCCCACAGTTGTGGTTTGGTACTCTCCACTCTCGTAAACACCACTTGTCATGGTGTCACCTTTCACCCACCACCACCCAACCCTCTAACACCCTCCACACCCACTAGCACAGGGTACATAGCTACAGTGCCTCATCCCCTAAAAGCACATGCTTACTTCACTGTATTAAGGAAACACCCTACAGAGGGTGCTGATGTGCATCTTATCTCTGTGGATGATTGTACAATGCCAATGGTTTCTACAGCTACTGCCAGTCAAAATTTTGGACACACCTTCTCCTTCAGTGGATTTTCTTTATGTTTATTATTTTCAACAGTGTACATTAACAATGAAGGCATCCACACCTGTTTGGACTATGTGGAAGAACATGTATGAGTGTATATTTTAGATTGCCCAAAGTAGCCACATTTACTGTAGCTTTGATAAGAACTTTGCACACTCAGGAAATTCCCTCATCACATTTACAAAGTAGTCTCCTCGGTTGATTTTTGCGCTTTTTCAAGCGTTAAAGGGAAAGTATGTAAATTTTCTTCTTAAAACCACCTCAATCAACATATAATCTCATCCTTTCATAATTCCTCTCAGTCCTCATGTCTGTCCCTCTGTCAGTGGGTGCTGGTGGATTTAGCAGCACAGACCTTCCCCTCTGCCTGGATTATCTATTTTTCTGGAAATTTTTCACTGCACAGTGAGGAGAGTGTTTGTATCGCTAGCCAATCACAGAATCAGCCAAATCAGAACATCCCACAGCTTGATGGGATAGAAGCAATTCACACTTGTATTCAAAAAAACTAAGCGTGAATTGTGGTCATATTTCTTTCATGAACCTTCAAATGGAGTTTTATGATGGGCTAAGTGAGTTTATGTCTTCTTTGAAGTGGAAATGCTTTTAAACGCACCAGAAAATCTGACTATTTTGTGACTTTTTATACACATTACACCTCTCTTCCATAATCAAATACTTTGTGCTGTTTATTCTCTTCTTAATGCTGTAGAGTCGACAGTGTAGACCATCAATTGTCTTGTACAGCACCCCAGAGTTTGACGTGCAATTTTGAAAATCATAAAAATAAAGAAAAAAAAACACTGTAGGAGAAGGTGTATCCAAAACACCTTAAATTGTAAATAAGAAAATTACAAAAATCGAGAGAAAAAAAGTATGTGACAAAGCTTTTTCCCCCTCTTCTCACAGGCAAATAATTACAACTAATCCTACGATCATTTTCTTTCTGAAGAGAATAATTAATTTCTCTTTTTACTTCACTGAACAGATGTTACAAAATTGACAGAGCCACATTGACATCACCCTTTGTTTTTTTATTCTATCACTCTTTCAGTTTTGACCATCATCATCTTTAATTATTTGGATGAAATGGCAGAGCAGGTGGTACAGGAGTGATTGAAGAGCTGATAATAAATCCCGACAAAGTGAAAATGAAATGTCACAAATACAGTCCAATTAAGAAAACATTTTATTCAATCAAGAGCTTTGAAAGTTCAACTCAGTAGATTTTGTCAATCATCAAAGCCTTGTAGTAGTCTGTCAGCCTGTTTGTCAGTAAATTAAAAGCTTCAAATAAAGCAAATGAGGCCAGAATGACTACTGATACAAAATAAGCAAGAAATGTGTAGAAAGAAGGTACGAAGGAAATCTGACCGCATTTTAAACGGTTCTAGCTTCTCCCACCTGGAAATATAGATACAGTTTTGTCCCAGCAGCCATCAGAAAAATGAACAAGCTCATTTTATTATTTATTGAGTATTTATTGACGTGGATCTTCAACTTTTAAATCATGTTTTTTTATATTCATATTGCCTCTATTAATCATTGTCTTTTCATTTCTACATTATACACTGTATAAAGTTCTGTGCAAAAGTTTTAGGCGTCCTTGAGTTTGTTGTTTTAACAGATTATAATGATCAATGATGATAGATCTGGAGACACACGGAATATAGAAACAAACGCTGCAGTTTCTCCACAATGAAGTGTCACGAATTAAGTGTCAAAAATACTCAGTGAATACATTGTTGTCATGAGTCTTCATGGTGTCAGTCATTTTATTTGGACATTCTAATAAGTGATCTGGTGGTACAGCTTTAAATTTTTGTTCCATTATTAAAATATCACAGCAAATCATCCAACAAATCACTCCTCTACTGGGATTTGATCGACATGTCACTATGATAACTAGGCTTGCCATCAGAGTCAGACCTTCATATCTTCTATTTATTCAATACAACATAGTTTTACCTGAGATACACTCGATTCTAGTTGTGGGTATGGTAAGTGCTTACAGACTGCAACACTGTAATATGACTTTGTTTGGCAATGTTTTATTGAATCAGTAAGCTAGTGGTTAGCATTATCTTACCCACAAGACTCCTGACATTCACTCCTGTAGCTCTGCCACCATTGGTGCAAATATGGTCACATTCTATTTTTGGATCCAATTGACCTCAAGGAACCAATGATATACCACTAATATATGCAGTCAAAGATGTGAATAATCATTATATTATACATACATATATATGTATTATTTATATGTATGTATAAATGTTCTTTTGGTGCTTGAGCACGTTGCAACTGGTCACTTTTATCAGGCAAAGTCATGTGGTGTCTTGTGTGTAGACTCACTCCACTGAATCCACCTGTGGATACCAGTGAAATAAACCTCAACCTTAGAACTTTATTGGAATCAAGCTTTTCTCAAACAAACATACAGTAGCCATTAACTGCATTACATATTATGATACTTATGCATTGGACTTTAATTTGAAGCTGCTACCCTTTGATTTGAAACAGGGCTGCATGTGCTCTACCAGCCATATCCCACCCAATAAATGCAGTGTTTGCTTTGAGGAAACAAGTGTGGTACTAAAGCCCTATTCATTAAGCCTAAACAAATCCACAGGCCTAACAACCTTGTGCTCGTTTGCACTGGTGCCATGAGACGTCACAACAAACACTCCTACTGTATGTAGTTTGCCAAGCTTGTTATGATGGGAATGGACACCAAAAGCGGATGCAACTTCCTTTCCTTTCTGCTCCAATAGTGGAGTAAGATGACAGATATGAAAATATTATGTCTCAGCTTTTATGAGTCTTAAACAATGTTTGGGTATGGCGTGGTTCATATAAAAATACAAGCCTGGAAGGAGGTTGGTTGACTTAATTTAATGAGGGATACATTTGGACTGATTTTGCTGCTGCACTAAAGAACACTAAAGAGGACTATCAGTAGATACATTTCACACACGGGCAGACGTTTCTTGTTTCTCCATTTTCAGTGCATGTGGTTGTTCTGCCATGTAGCCAGACATCATTGAAGAAATAAACACTAGGAATATGCTTAGAATAATTCACCAATACATAAATATTCCTGGGAGGGAGAAGCCGATTGCTTCCAGGTGCCATGACAGATTCCACCACTGTTCTAATGCAATGCAGCTAACAATCTCCAACCAACGCTTTGAGTAACGTCTCACAACATGACCATAAAGAACCACTTCCAGCTTTCCCAAAAGTAGTTGAAAGTGACATAACGGCTGTGGATTTCATATTTAAACTGTTCTTTGGGGTTTTTCTGAAGACTGTGTATTCTCTGCAGTCTGTGGCGATGCCGTCCTGCAATCAGCAAACACATCTCTTTTGAAGATTTGAAGAGGCGTCGTCACGGGGGGCAAACAAGCTGAAGTCCAAAACTGAAACCTGATGACATTGCTGATTGATGCTGACATGAATGTGGGATTTGACTGGACAGAGGTGGTTATCTAACAGTGGGGACTCAGTTCTGGTTAGTATGTGCAGAAGTGAAAGCATGACTCACTCACTGTTACCATGTAAACCTGCAGGTTGGCACGCGACATGGACACAAAACCCTCCCCCGCCATCCACACACACATAGACATACACATATGCAGAATCCACAATCGTTTTCTTAACAATTCTGCCCTGAAGCATCTCATTTTTCTGCTTTTCTCCTCATTTTTCAGTCGTTTTCTCTTGTTCCCTGCGGTCGGAAATGTCTTGTTTCCTTAATGGCTTCCAGTAAAGTTCCCAGAGTCCCCAGCGTATATCCAACCATCCTTCAGGGGAAGCTCATCCATGCGTCCAATTAGGCCAGCCATTTAGAGTGGTGTAATCAAGACATGAACTGCTAGGCCTCATGCTATCTTAAAGCTCATTGTCGATCTGGGTCAAAACACTTGAGGTTGTGAGGAATTAAGTGGCTTTGCAGAAGAAGAGAGCATTACATAAATATGACATCTACATATGAACTTTGTTAGAGTTTAGTTTGGCTGTTTCTGGAAATGGGACTTTAATAGAAGCCATCAAATGTGAGTTTAATGTTCAGCTACTAGTCTTATGAGTCCTCTCCACGGGGTTTCACTGTGCTCCACTGTGAGGAGGAAATGGAGCACAGAGCAAATGAACATTTCCTTCTGACTGTGTCCGATACCAGCAGCACTTATTACCCAGATGCCATACTGAGGAAACTCCTATTTGGGCTTTACCTCTGTGGGACCCTGGGTAATCACCAAACATCACTACCCAAGGGCATGAGCCAGCGCCGCAGAGTCAACCAGCCATCGTTGAGTATTAAGTCATACCTCTGGGACCGTGGTCTCACAAGCACTGACTGTTGGCTTTGTAATGAATGGGCATTTACTGGCATTGAAAGCAGAAAGACATTAAGTAATGTTAGCATTATTAGGATGGATTATTAGCAGCCATCCGTGGTGCTTTGGTTCAGTGGGACCTGCAGCTGTTAGGAAATGCACACACTGTGTCAAAAACAGATAATAGCACATGCACTACACAATGAATATATGTCACGAGAAAATATTTTCCACATTCATCTTTGCTCCTGGGACACTTGAAGAAAAAATTTCAAGTGCAAAAAAAAGTTAACGATTATATTTGTATGCCGGAGGATTCTTTATTTATTATCCCGGCTGTTAATCTGTCAACATGTGAGTTTACTTGCTGCGGGGACCCTCACCCAAAATGCCTGCTTGATAATAATTATTCCTTTTTGTTTCATTGATTATGAAAAGTTTCCAGATTCTTCTTCCATAGTACAGCATATGGTCACACCTGCTTCCTCCTGCAAACACTGTTTTCCCCTTGTTGATGGATTCCCTCATTACTGCTCTGCAGGCTCCTCAGCCACGCAGATGCACTCTCGGCCCGTGTGGCGCGCTGCAGCTGCACGGGCCGCCAGGTGGTCGCTGTAGCTTTAAGGATGTGTGGATTTTTTGCTCGATGACTGCAAGTTAGACTAATAGAATTACACGATGTAAAGTTGTGGAAATGCATGCAATATTCTATTTATTCTGTGCATTAGTTTATCTGTCATTTAATCAGGAAAGTTCCATTGAGATACACGCTGGGGGTCACGGTGGCAGCAATGAACTGTTTCACATAAAGAAAAAAATTTACTAACATAAGAAAGATGGTACAAAAGAGTAGAAGAGAAATATATTGATCATATCCATATTCATGCCCCACTACTGAGGTTATATAAAGCAGCAACATGTTTCTTTCATAACATAAAATATATCATTCATGTGCAACAAATCACTGTACAAGCAGCTGTTTTTGCTGTGTTCTTGTTACCGTATTAATGTGTAGATAAAAGGA
The DNA here is from genome assembly GCA_029823295.1 of Pseudamia nigra. Lineage (NCBI taxonomy): Eukaryota > Metazoa > Chordata > Actinopteri > Kurtiformes > Apogonidae > Pseudamia > Pseudamia nigra. Next base: position 1,790 of record JAQQAE010013933.1, on the reverse strand, counting down.
TAAAATATGTCCTTTTCATGTCAGACTGTTTTCCCTCAGAGTAACATGATGCTGGATTTAAATGAACCATGAAAATGAAATATCAGTGTTCAATCCATGTTCTTTTGTTCAATCGAGTGCATTTTTGGACTTGAGTGCATGCAGTCATGTATTTGACACTTAATATGCTGTTCTCATGATTTTCAGCATGATTCATTTTTGTCCTTGTTCACTTTTTCTCTTTTTTGTTCATACACAGGCACAGTCAGTGGTACTCACATTAAGAACTGGCTGTTTATTGTGAACTGAACCATTTATCTGCTCTGTTTACTCTCCTAAACAGATCCACACACATGAAATAGCGTGGGAGGGTGCTGCTTCTCGTCATCCAGATCTCCTCCACTCAGAACCATGCTGCGTACCACTAGTACCACATTGTCAGCGTCTTTCATCTGCTGAGTCCAGATCCTCTCAGCTCATTTCAGAGCAGCAGCAACAAACTCACTTTGATGAGCTTCCAGCATCCTCAGGTCCTGACATTATGAATCACCACAATGACACAAGTACCTGCTCCCAGTCTGGGAATCACTGCTTTTCACACGCGCAGACTTTCACACGCACAGTGAGATAGACATATTCCACACACTACATATGAGTATGACGCATCGCTAACTCATAGAACCACATCCCATGAACCATACATTCTCACAGACACACGCTTTACTGATACAGTATATCCACGTCTTCCAGTTGCGCTGACTAATGCCCCTTTACCACTGATGGTATCAGCTCAATTTGAGTCAAGTTAACATGAGTCAGCTTGATTTTACCACAGCATGTTGCTTTTCTGCTGCTGGCATAGGCCAGCCTTAGTCTGGGTTGTCATTATGAGGACCCAACATCAGGGTCCTTTTATTCAAGTAAGTTTATTTCATTACATGTACTTGAGCAATCCAATCTAACTTTATTTGTAAAGTGCATTAAAAAAGCAATTTGTACTCAACTCAGGTTCATTTGTGATTAAAAAGTACTTGTGCTCTGTTGCGTTTGTCCCCACTCTCCAATGAGTATCAGGCATACGCTGAGGCGGAGTAACAAACAAATTATGCATTGTCAATTAAAAAAGGTGAAAATCAACAAAGCAACAAAATAAACAAATATGAACATTGTAACCACAACATTGAACAAAAAGTCAAGAAAATAATCAATACAAGTGAACAAGAATCAGTCAAATAAGCAACAAAATCAGCAAAAATGCACAAAGTAGTCAATTACATAAACTAACAAGAGCAAAATAAGCATCAAATTTTGCAAGAAGCAGATATTGAGTAAGTTACTTTTTGATAACAGCGTGTATTTTTGCATTTGCCTCATATTGCATATGTCATTGTACTGATGACAACGTGACCTCCACATTGTTATTACTTGTACTGTAGGATGAACAACATATATGAATGCAATATATTTGGCTGTAAGAAATTCCTCACACCTCATACACTACTCATTACTAGACTAGTTATTTGATAAGATACTATTTTACTCTTACTTTTACTTCAATAGAATTATAAAGCAACAGTGCTTGTACCTAAGTATTGTTTCTGTTTACTCTGCCCACCACTGCACAACATAATCATATAGTGATTTCACTGTAGTATGATTGTTGCCGAGAGATAGTTAACAATGGCCACAAGTTATAACCTGTGAAATAAAACAGTTTTAGGAGTTTGAGGCAAGAATATACAGTGGGGACAACAAGTATTGGGAAATGTAAAAATGTGCAAGTTCACCCATTTAAAAAGATAAGAGAGGTT